>CAUZXS010006317.1:0-60000 GCA_963585895.1 Sepioteuthis lessoniana
GAGGGGGGAAAATATACTAAGTGGTCACCACTAGCAACAGTTACTTTCACGCGACTGGCAAGTATTGTATTTTGTTAAGATTTCTATTTCATTTCCAACCTCTGTTTTGGTTATTTTTCATTTAGAAACCTTTTTGTTAGGTTACAAACAAACACATTTTGTAGATAAGCATAGTTAAATGATCAAACAGTTCTGTTTCAAATAATTCAATTTAGCATACGTCATTTGTTAGCACTCAGTTTAAATGTCAAATAGTTCTATTTGACCCATAGACAGGACCCTATCAAGTGCTACCATTTTAGGTCAGAGTAAATTTGGGAGCAGTGGCAATGAAGGGATACTCTGCATTCCCAAAGCTCCAGCATTACTGGAGCCTCATCATCAGTTTGAGGGTGAGTCTTACCCCTCTGCAGAGATGCGGTTGGTATATTTTACAACCCCAGCTGACTGGGCTTGACTTATCCTGGACAAGGCAGTTTGAATTTCACATTGTTAAAATCCTTGGGAAGGGTATGCATCCAACTATTTTCTTTCCAGCTAGAGGTAAATAGTAAAATAGACTGGGCTCTTTAACTTTGAGATGACAACTAATTTCAGGAAAGAAAAAGTTTGAATCCAAACCTGTTAAACTGCTTTAAAAAATTGACCTTGCGTCATATTCTGTTCATGTGGAGAGGTTGGATAAATGGATAAGGAAAAACAAAAACAAAAAAAAAAAAATGATGACAAAACTGACAATTCTTTCACAGCCTCAGCAGCATTATTTTAAGGGTTTGCTAATCTTAGTTTTTAAAATAATATACTGAAATCTTTGTGAGTAAACAATTACATTTAAATCTTTTCCTTGCTCCAATTCATATTTGGCTTCCCAGGAGAAAATTCTTTAATGTGTACTAATAGTTATCTCCTACTGGAGATAACTATTAGTACACAAGTTTCAATGACATGAGAGTAACATTTTAAAGTTGACAGTTAAAGAAAAAAAGTGTGTGTAGGGAGGTAACTCTTGTACATGCAATTCTGAAAGTCAGAGATCATTTGGATATTGTATATAGATTATGAATAGGATCCCTCTGTCTAAAACCAGGAGATATTTTAATTGTTGATTGATATAATCAAGAGTTGAGAATGAAACTGGAGAAGATAACATCTCAAAGCAAAACTTTTGTCTTCTGTTTTTGATACTCTTCCTAAAGTTAAAATGGTTAAATTGCTGTGGATGAGATTAAAGAAACCTAAAATGAGGCTAGACTTTACAGACTGCTTTGAAAATGTTGAAGGGACATTGGGATAAGTATACAAGATACCAAATGAAGTACTTTAAAAGAGAGATAAGGAAGCATTTTCCTAGGTAGGCCATTTTTTTCTGTAATATTAAGTAGCTAAATACTTTCCAGACAAAATCCTTTATATAGAAACCACACACAGTTAAGACATTTATTTAGCAAAAGAATTACCAAATCAAGCAAATTCTAATTTATGGTATAGTCTGCAGATTTTTTTTCCCTTTCTTCCATAAGAGCTTTAGCAAAAAAAAAGAAAAACTTGTTAAAGGCCAGCTTTTGAGTTTTTGTTCAGTCACAAAGGCTGAGACATAAATAAAAAAATAAAAAAAAGCCTTTGTTGTTAATGAAAATGAGTATGGCTTTAGCATATCAACATACATAAAAGACATTAATAGCTTTCTTATAATCACATTGGTAGTAAAATTAACATAGAACTCATTTCAGCTTTATATTTATTTATAAAATTTCACATATTTATTCCTAAGAGGAGATGTGTGTGTGTGTGTGTTTGTGTGTGAGAGAGAGAGAGAGAGAGAGTTAACACAAACTGTTTTACAGTTTTGAGTAATGCTCCTTGTACAGTGGGCAATGAATTCATCTTGAAATCTGAGTCTTGAAAATTAGATTGAAATGTTTCACTAACTGGATGTTAGACTTTTGGTTAAACATTTTTTTTTTTAAACATTGTCAGACTTAATTCCTAACTTTGTTCTCTCTTCCACACGCTCCCCCATGGGGGTTGAGCACTCTGGTAAAGGAATTTTTGGCTGCCACTCGCATAATGCAAAGCTCTTCGAATGAATTGAGCACTCTGGTAGCCGATAAGGTATAAAAATATAAACAAATGAATGCTGCTGCTGCTGCTACATAATACCTTATAATTCCCTTAGCCAACATGGTACGCTTGTTGGCAGAGCGGTCTGAAACTAAGTCTAACAAAGTTGGGCAGGTTTCGATCCCAGCTTCAAGAGTCCTATGTGTCTAGCCACACTGAAGAGTCGTGATACAACGAAACTGTCTGTGGATGATTATATATATATATATATATATATATATATATAGATAGATAGATAGATAGAGAGAGAGAATTTTCTGAATGTTTATATTCAATGCATACTGCCGTACATAGAATAACAATTGCCTTATATTTTACTAGACAATTCTATTTTAAAGCACGTGTGTGCGTACACACACACAAAAGCCAAGAATTGTTTATTCATTTTTTGTAAAATCAAGTTTTTCTTGCTACTACAAAAACTATGAATGCAAATTAAGTATATACATACATACTCTGTTATGGGTAAAATAGTAGGGTAATCTGGGCACTCAAGCCTGGATAAGGTGTACAAAATAAAATTTTTAAAAAACTTAGAATTCAAAACATGAAGATTGTTGTTCAAGAGAATCTGTGGCACATTGGTGCAACATTCTTCCATTATCAATTCATCCTAAAAGTGGTTCTACACAAGCCTTTACAATTAGATAATCCAGCAGTTTACATTTCTAACCGAACTGTAGGGCCCCAATATGTTGAGTATATATATATATATGTGTGTAGAAGCTTTTGATGTAACTCCTAATATCACTGGTAAAATATGTCAAATATGTGGAAACTTTCATTCCCCCTAATAATTATATAGTGGGACAACAAATTCTTATAAGAGGAATGAAACATTAATTGTTGTTGTATTTTTGCACCAACTGTAGCATTTGAACCATATGTATAAAGAGGCAAGATTTATCTTATTGTTGCTCACCAACTTCATTGATATTCCACAACTAAAATGTTAGTCATTTTTCTGTACTAACAAAATATATGTTCACAATTTTTGACCTAGAATTTTTCAGCAAGTTTTATCATTCAATTTATATATTGTGTACTGACAAAATGGAGATCAGTTTGTAAATTGTTAGCTAGTAATCCAAGTTTACAGTAAAATTTACATATAATTGTGTTATCAATCAACAGATGCAAATTCATTTTGTTTTATAGTTTAAACATTTAGCCACGTATAAGTCAATCTCATGCATTGGTCATCGACTCTTGATTAATGGTCATAAAATCATTAATCTATAGAATTCATTTTTGAAATTGTAATGTTGCTCCTAGTCCTTCCAAATTTTAACTGGGCAAAATTATTATGCATAAAAGTGGACACCATCCAAACCACTTACAAATTAAGTTTTTAAAATTCAATCTAGTTACAAATACATATGGCAATTCTAAAAAAAATTTTAAAAATAAATAAAATTATGAATTAAAACAAATCTAGCAGTTGTTAAAGTACATAAAAAATTGTTTAGGGAAAATTATTCAAGAACAATTGTAAATCTGTGCAAAATAATAATTAAAATCATGATAAATTTGCTGGTATTTACAAGGAAAAATGTATAATGAAGAAAACCATCTTTGTCATCAAACAAACTTAATATATTCTTATAAATCTTTCTATAAAAGTTAAATAATTGACAAAAACTTCCATCATCAACATTTTGATATTAAAATTCTTATAAATCTTTCTATAAAAGTTAAATAAGTGACAAATGCTTCCATCATCAACATTTTGATGTTGAAATTCTTATAAATCTTTCTATAAAAGTTAAATAATTGACAAAAGCTTCCATCATCAACATTTTGATGTTGAAAAATAAAAAAAAAAAAAAGAAAAAAAAAAAAAGATAGCAAAATTCAATTCATTATGAAGTTTAGCTAATATAAATTAATTGCCGAATATCTGCATAAATCTTTCCAACAAATCTGAAGCAACTCTTAGGAAGCACTTCTGATCATTCACAAATGATAGTCATACTGTAAATATTACAACATTCTTGCTAAAAGCAAGATTATATTTCTTGCAATAATATGATGTACAGACCCACTAGCAATTTTAAATTCTCAATGAAAAAGATTGTTCACATATCATGTAATCAACAGATGCAATGTGATTGGGTATATGTACATATATAAGTAAAGTTTGGGATGAAATCTGACAGATTGATATATCGTAATCAGAAAGGAAATGAACTGTGATAACTTATAGAAAGAATCCAAATGCTTAATTTCAAGATCAAACTGTACTGATGGATTTTATTGATTTTTTTTGTCATCTTTTAGTATTCTGCATTCTAAGAGTATTTATTTGGTGAGGAATCCAGGATATATAGTAAAATCATTTGAATTCTTATCATGCTAGACTACAAGTGAAACGTCTTATTTATTATATACAAGGGTCATTCAATAAATATTTTGAATTTTGCCCAAGGAGATGGCAATAGGAACCATTGTCTACAGTTGTACCTTTTTCAAGAAAATCAATAATGATGGGTCCTTTCATGTCCCAGAAGACTGTCAGCATGACCTCCTTTACTGATCAAAGTGACCAGAACTTTTCTTTACTCCTCCATGGGCTCTCTTTTCAAGTCAGGCTTGCAACGGCAAAACAAATTTGCTCTGCACAAAACACAAATTCTTTTTGTAAATTCCACATGATTTGCATTTCTGTGCCACCAAAACTTTGATGGCAGACCTTTGTTCAAGCCTGAAGCACTCTGATTTGCCTTCATTTTGAATAGCCTCAAATCAAATACTTTTGTAAGATTAAAATAATCATTATTATAAACAAATTCCAAACTATGAATAATTTTCATTTATGAGGGAAAATTGGGAGGGATTCCCCCTCAAATCCCCTTAATTATATATATATATATATATATATATATATATATATATATATATATATATATATATATATATAAAATTGTGTGTGTGTTTATGAGAGAGACATCACATAACCTGTATTCCATAAAGAGTAACAAGAAACTTTGTCACAATATGAGGCATTTTAGAAATTCAAATACATCAGATTGTTTTTGAGTAATAACTGGATAGACTACATTACTTAATCTTTCACCCCCCCTACTTTCTCTAGTTTTCTCCCCCTCTCTGCATTATTATGCATTCTATCCCCCACTTTTTCTTCCAACTTATTCTCTTTTTTTTTTTTCAATATACTCTCATTTTCCTTAAGTAATTTGAAAATATGACTGCGTCTCTTTCATTATCATCTCATCAACATGTCTGGTAGCGCCACCTCAAACTCAGACAAGTGCCAATCCATAATCCTATCATTTCAGAAAGGAAATACGTTAGTAGTCGAATATTGATCTTCAGTTTACACTGTTCTAAATATTTTTGATAATGCAGCAGATAAAAAAGAAAATAGAAAAATTCAATCTTGAATTTTAAGATTTTTCCACATTCATCTCATGCAAAGTAATCACAAGACTTAATTTCTACTCCATATTTCAAGCCAAATCCCAATGCCAAGGAGGAGAAATTTGTGCACATTTTAAAACAACCTATCAGTATTTTTTTTTATTAAAAAAAAAAAAAAAAAAAAAAAAAAAAAAAAAAAAAAAAAAATTAAATTAAAAAAGACAGTATTCTATATATATATATATATATATATATATATAGATAATACCCTAAGAAAAAGGCCTGAAGATATCTCTTCTTCCTCCCAACTACAAGTAAAATAGTAAAGCAGACTAAACTCTCTAGCCTTGGTCAGGTAACCAACCAGGGAAAACTGCAAAACCTGTAGATTGTTGTTAAAGAGAATCTGAGGCACATTAGGATACTATTCTTCTGATTACTTTGTGGCTGGTTCTATACAGGCTTTCATCACTATAAACAAATCCAACAGTTTATATCTTTAAACTGTTAGATCCTAATACATCAATATCAATGCTATTTGAGTACTACAAAGGGTTACAAAATGACATGAATGGTAAATATGTAAAAAAAAAAAATAGTATAATAAAAAGAAAACAAAGCCTAAGTCCAAACTAAGAGAAAATAAGACATTTAACTCAAGGAGAGGAAAACATTAATAAGTGAGTTTGATTCACAGCGCAAATGTTCATAAGAAGCGAAGCTGTTTGAATGGAACAGGTATCTGGTACAGGGGAAAATGTAGAAAGAATGAATGCTGTTCACTAGAGACAAACCAGTTCATACTAGAAACCCTCAAATAAGTGGAACCAAAGACTGTATTTCATCTGAACAATAAAAAAGGGACAAACTTTCTTATATGTCTGGCTATGAGAAATTGATGATAGTAAATTTAAAAAAAATCTATTTTTACTCATCAATTTAAACAAGTAAATGATTTTTTTTTTTTCATTTCATTTCTTAGGATTCAATTGGAGAATATGAAGGAGAGATGGGCAGAAAGTGAAAAAAAATTTCCTTCAAGTTCAACAACAGGTGTATAAAAGAGGGGGGGGGAAAGAAAAATCTGCTAAATTAGTCATTTATCAATTGGTTTAACCAAACTGGTAAAACAAGTTGATATTTTACTATGTCCCCATGAAGGTGTTATATGAGACATGGTCAGTATACATGTGGGCATACCTGTGTAGGTAAAGATGAAAATTGCTTAATCACAGTGACTAAAAATACAAAGACTCTTCCAATCTTTTGGTCAAATGGAAAGGGACAGTCTCCTAAACTTGCTTTATTTACAGAAGAGAAATTTCTCATTATCTCCCATGCTGAGTTCTAGACTAATTTTTTTGTTACAACTGGGGCAAAATCATTTTTTTTTTTTTTTTTTAACACACTTTGTTATGCGGCAAAATATATTTACATAGTTGCATAATAAAAACAGCATTAAAAAATGTTTAGAAAATAAATATATTTTGGTCAATTTAGTCGAGAAATTGTGCACTCTTTTTCTCCCTAAGAAAATTTATTAAAAAAAAAAAAAAAAAAAAAAAAAAAAAGAGAGAAAAGAACAATTTCTAGTTTCTGTGAAATGATGTGTTCAGTTTGGTTTGATGGCATATCCATCATTGTTGGCCATTAATGCCAAATCCATTTTATGCATATAAAAAAGTTCTATTTTAAACAATTAAGTACAGTTTCAGTGTCATAAAACACTTCTGTTTTAAACAATTCATTTTGTTATGAGTATGCAGTTTAGTCGTATTTGACCCATAACTAGGACCCTATCAGCTACCACTCCAGGTCAGAGTGGACCTGGGAGCAATGGCAATGAAGGAGTACTCTGCATACTCCAAAGCACCAGCATTACTGGAGACTCACCATCAGATTGTTTAGTGTCATATCCAGGACACTCATTGGGGAGTCTTACCCCTCTGCAGAGAAGCAGTCAGTATATTCTGGGCAATGTGTGAAATTAAGGCAAATTTTCATAGTCCAAAGCGATAATATTTTTTATTGATGATAAAAAAATGTACAGAAGATAAGAAATGAAACAAAACCTGATTGTTATGATTTTATACAAGTTCATGTGAAACCTTAACAACAGTCCAAACCAAAATAAGATTTGTTTTAAATCCAAAATAAAATTTTAAAAAGGAAAAAAAAAACAAAAAAAAAAAAAAAAAAAACTTGTTTCACATATTTGGACAAATTAAAAAAAAAATTTACACCCAAGATAATGTCAAAATCCACAATTTTTTTTTTCATCCTTGAATTGTCTTATCCTTATTTTAATTTTCTTTACAAATTGACAGTCCCCAATCAGTGGGCATGGTGACCCAAATGAATATTATAGGGACAAGAAGACCCTTAATTTTGAGCCCTTCTCTAATGTATATCAAATCTGCAGGTTTGAAAACAGAAATATTTAAGACAAATAAAAAGGACACTGGTTTATTTAGGTTTGGTTTGGCTGATTTTATGGCATATTAACCTTTGTAGGTTATTTAACGCCAAATCCATTTTCATGTAAATAATCTATTCTATTTAAAACAATTCAGTTTAGCATAAGTACACAGCTTAATTGTCAAAAACATTTTTCTTTCAAACTATTCAAGCAATTATGTGTAACAATTCAGTCAAGTGTGAATAGCGTTTTAATGTCGAAAAACAGTTCCATTTCAAAAAATTCAGTTAAGCATAAGCACGCAGTTTAAATGTAAGTACGGTTTAATTGTCAAAAACATTTCTATTTCAAGCTATTCAGTTTACTCAAACAATTCAGTTTAGCATAAGTATGCTGTTAGTTCTATTTAACCCATAGATAGGGCCCTATCAGGTGCTACCACTACGAGGCCAGAGTGGAACTGGGAGCGATGGCAATGAAGGGGTACTCCGCATTCCCCAAAACTCCAGCACTGCTGGAACCTCACCATCAGATTGTTTAGTGTCATATCAGGACACTCATTAGGCGGGGGGGGGTCTTACCCCTCTGTAGAGGTGCAGTCAGTGGATTCTACTGGTTTATTTAAATAAACGAGACAAGAAAAGGATTTTGACAACTGATGACAGTTGGTGATGATTGAACCAAACACTGATTGGTTTTACAGCATGTCAACTCTTCTTGGGTTATTTTAAGCTGAATTTTTTTTTTTTTTTGGCAAGTAATTATGATATCAATTAACTGATGGTAATTATTTGTAAACAATTATACCTTCAAGTATCTAGTCTTTATACAAATAATTTGCACACATTTATTTGGTTTCAAATATTTCTATCTAATACAAATAGTTTGAAGTTATATAGTTTTAAGTATTCTTATCTAATAATAATCCTTTTTAAACAGATCTATTTGACCCATAGATGTAACTAACAGGTACTACCACACTGAGTCAGAGTGGACCTGGGATTAATGACAATAAAGAAATGACACCACACTTCCCAGAACAGGAGCCTCATCATTGGCTGTCAACTCTTCTGCAAGGAATCTAGTTAGTACCACAGAATCTAAAACACTTAAATTTATTTACCCACTTTATAAAGTGAAACTACTAAAGTTGTTTCTGACACATGGCTTTGAATATCTAACAACCAACCTTGTTGGTTATCTTTCTATAAAATTTGTATCTAAATTTTTGCAGATGTTATGGTGGTTTTCTTAGTGTTTATTTCTTAAATTCACCCATTTATTTTTCTACTATCATATTAGTCAGTTTCTGTAAATTTATGTCTTGGCCTTCAGGCTACAGAGAACAAGATGTTTACAAATAACACAGCAACTAGCACTCCTTAATGTTATGTAATTTATTTTTAGCAGAAATTGATCAAACACAGAATACCATTACTTCTTTCCCCCACTTTCTTGATAAATATACTGAGAAGGAAGTGTGGTTTTTCAACAAGGGGGGGGGGATTTATTTTTATAATCAAATAAACTATTCTAAGTTTCAACATCAATTATGGCTACCTGCAATAATTGTCATTTGATTACTTTGTTGAAATTACAAAGGTAAGTCCAAGAAAAAAAAAAAAATTATGTCATTTATGAAGCTATAACCTAATGATTTGTGCATTAAGCAAACACGCAAACAAATATAATACCAGGACATTTTCACTGGGAGGGGGGAGTTGTTCATTGGCATCTCTGGACGTTTGTATCCTCAAAAATTATATATTTTATATTAAAGGTTTTTTTCCCCCCTTTTCTTTTAAAATTGGTGTCATGAACATTTCCATAACAATAAAAGAAAAAGGTTTGGTTTGGTTTCTTTGTTTAATGGCATATCAACTCTTTTTAGGTTATTTAATGCCAAAGCCATTCTCCTAGAAGAACAGTAGTGGTACTATTTAACCTATAGCTGGGAGGATTAGGGGGTTCATACCTTTCCCAAGGGTATTTGCCCAAAAGTGAACGTAATAGCATAACTGGAGTTCGAACTCGCGAACTACGATTCCGCAATCCATCACTTTAACCATTACGCCACGAGGACACCCCCAATAAAAGAAAAATAAAAATTTTGAAAACCAGACTGACACCATCAAAATGTAATGCACGATATCTTACCAAAATATGATAAAATCTAATTTTTCAAACATTCCCCCCACTTCATTTTTTTTTTTGAAAGTTTGGAATAGGATATCATTCAAAACTTTAGGTATATCAATATGCATATATTTCATATTCAATATTGTTGTTGTTGGCAACTGTAGTCGAGGGTGACCAGAAGGCTCCCTTTTTCAATAGCTACTACACTGAGGTGTCAGGGAGGGCGCTACTCCTTTCCCTGGTATTCATGTCTTTTTTATCAAAGTATCTTTATTATTTAAATTTTTTTAAAGTATACTAGCAAGCATTTGGTTGATTAAAAAGAAATCCAAATTTAAAAGTATTGCATGTTGTTTACAAGAAACTTAATTTTTAATATTATTGAAAAAAAAAATTTTGCTAAAATATATTTGCCAATCCCTCTGGACAGGCAGAACGTGATAGGGTCAATTTTTTTTTAAGCAGAGTTTAACAGGTTTTATGTCAGAGTTTTCTTTCTAGATTGGTTGCCTAACCAAGGCTAAAGAACTCAGTCTGCCCTACTATTTACCCATAGCTGGGAGGAGAATAAATGGATTCATACCTTTCTTAAGGGCTATTAGTGCTATGTAAAATGCAATCAGCTTCATTCAAGATTTGAACTCTTGTTGCTGTGTGCATTTCCTATTATGATACCATTACAACACGACCCCCCCGTCTCTCTTTCTCTCATACGACTGAAAGAACAGATTGTTATAAAAAAAAATCAAAGTGCTGAAATAATGGCCAGTAGAGCAAGATAGTTTCATAACTAAAAAGTTATGTGTATTTGGACAAAGTAGAGTGTACATTATTTAAAAAAAAAAAAAAAAATCATCAATGACTTAGATGCATAGAAGCCAGACACTTTTTTAGCAGGGACAATTCAATTCTTATCAATAATTATATTCCTAACAAACTTAGATCATTAACTTCAATTTTGAAACTTGACATTCAAAAAATAAATTCTTTGAATCTCACTAAACAACTTTTTACCCCAGTAAATCCTATTTAGATTGAGTTAATGAAAACTGCCTTGGATCTTTCTCAGGGATTCTCATAATTCATCATTTTCAGTGACAATCTTGTTCAAAAATTTTCTTTTTCTGTTGAGCAAGAAAAATGGAAAATAAAACAGTTTTTTTAAACATTGGTTGATGTTCCTTTAAGTTCATATGGAATCCAATACCGAAATTTTCTAAATTTTTCCTAAATCTTTCCAACATTGTTTATGCAATTATTGAACTGTACAATGAAGAGCTGAGTAAATATGCTAGATTCCCTTTGTTTTTTTTTTTCATTCATTTTTTAATTTTATTTAATGTACAATAGGTTAAAATTAAAAAAAGACTTTTTATTAAATGCACTTTCAATAATTTAATACTTAACCACAATTAAAAAATAAAATGTTAAGATTTTTTGAAAGTTTAACATAGCATATTACTCATAACACAAAATCATAGTCTATGGTCGGACTTTATTATGCATAAAGTACACTAACATTTAAAAAAAAAAAAAAAAAAAAAAAAAAAAAAAAAATCAAAGTTAATTTTCTTTTAAACCAAAGATACTAGAATGTATTTTTAGTAGAGTATTATATAACTGAAAATGGATATTATTGGTTATTATTTATAATCAAACAGCATTGAAACTGTGTCAGTAAAAATTAAAGTTTGATTTGAAAATATACGATATAGAATTTTGTGTAGGGGGTGTACTTTTTTTTTTAATCAATTCCAAAGTTTGGTAATGAATACTACTTGATCTGTTGATTGGTTCAAGAGAAATAAAATCCTGGTGTCTTTAGTTTAGAAAATTAACATTTAAAAATTTCTAAAATATTTGGGAGTGGACTTATTCATAATAAAACAACAAAAATATATGATCATTATGATATAGATGTAAATAAAAAGATTAATACTTATAAAATTCACTTCTTACCCAAACAACATCCCACTAAAAGATCAGTCCACAGTCAGCAAAAGGACAAATAAGATTTAGAGAGACCAGAATCACGCAATTCTGGACAGAATACTAGATCTAGTTTTAGATAATAACAAATAAAAACTTGTCAACTTTGCCATTTCAGCAGATCACAGATTAAAAGTAAAGGAAAGTGAGAAATGATAAATATCTGGACCTTGCCAGAGAACAGAAAAAAAAGCTAAGGACTATGAAAATGAAAATGATATCTATCATAGTTGGAGCTCTTGGAACAATCTTAAAGGGAATGAGGAAACTAGAAGTTTGAGGAAGAACAGAGACCATCCAGACCATAGCACTGAAGAGATCAGAATACTGAGGAGAGTTCTGGAGAGCTAAGAAAACTTCAGAGAAAACTACACTGCTGTGAAAAACTTAAAGTAAATAACAATCAGTAATGACGGGTTTTAAATCAATTACTGAAGTCTTTAAATCAACATGTATGCAAGCAATACAAATTTTATATAACCAAATATGAAGAGAAAGAAAAGAAGAAAAAAATCATTTAATCTTATGTTTTCAGTCATACAATTAGAGAAATCTTTTACTACAACTACTAATAAAGATCCATAAAAACTATATTCTACCTTATTTATAATTAAAAATTTTGAATTTCTTCAATTATTTTTCTTTGATATCTTCAAGTCTAATATTTCCTTCATTAGCTTACAGCATTATAAACAAAAATTTTATTTCTAGTTCAATCCCATATTAACTTCTTAAAAGAGTGCAACTAACTTTAATGTCCGTTAAATACGAAAGTAGAAGCTCGTTATTTTCAAATGCTTCAGTACCTTAATTTTCTTTCACTTCAAAATAATCACATTGCTAATTGACATTATAAACATGAGTTTATTTCTGTGAAGTATTTTATTTACAGTGAATTATACAACATTCAACAGAGAGTTTGTAAAGTGGTACCATTGATATCAACTATTGAGCTTATAAGTGAAAAAAAAAAGAAACCCCATACTACCAAAGCTTGAACTGCTTTCAATTCATAGATGAACAACTCAGATCTTACAATGATCTTTTATTTCTGTCTTAAAATCATTTACCTGTCACAACCAATAGAACAGGCAGGAACACAGTTCTTCTTCCTATTTCTTTTTATTGGAAGTAATTTATAAATGAAATTCAACTGAACCAGAAGACTTTTTTATGAAAACTTTATACAGCAGAGCCAACACTAATGACTTGCACTGAACCATTCCACAAATAAAAAACATTCATTTTTTCCTAGTTAAGAAAATTCCATGGTTTAATTATATTTAATGTGTTTATGTATACACATACACACAGCACCCAATAAATATATATACTTTTATATAAAAAGAAAAAAATTCACTTCCTTGGGGTCAAATTCATTTCAGGGTATTTTTTCATCAGATGTATAATCAAAATCTCTATTTGGGTATTCTCGTTGTTTCCAGCGAGAATGGGATTTGAAAAAAAATTTATTTCTATTTTCAAATTAAAATAATCTTTAATCAAAATAAGTTTTTAATATATTTCATAGTCAAGAAAAAACTTTTTTTTAAAGGTGAAGATATACCTATTATCATTTTTCATTTATACAATCCTATAAACAAAAAAAACAAAAAAAAACAAACTGTTAGCCCTAATTTAAACACTATGTTACACCTAATTTGAATAGTTTATTCTTTATACTCTGGCCCCTTGGATTTCCTCCTCAGGATATATATATATATATATATATATATATATATATATATATATATAGCTGCATCTGTTTTGGTATGTACGTGTCAACTTATAACTCAAAAAAGAGACATCATTGAGCATTAAAATCACGCATACTCTTTAATATGTTCATAAATAAGAAAAGTAGAAAATTTACTTTTTGCTGATTAAATGATATAATCCCAAAACAAAAAACAAAAAAAAAAAAAAAAAAAACAATTGGTAGAACTCTTCACAGTTTTACAAAATACAAAAAAAGAGAGGAACTCTTCAGTTTTTAAGATGTTTAAATATCACATGGATTCCAGACAAAATTTGAATTTAATGATTTTTTCAAAATTATTCTGTAATTTAATACTATCTGTAAAAGATATTAACTTTTTAGAGAACTAAAAAAAAAAAAAAAAAAAGTTTCAAATCCCAAAGTGTACTTTTAAAAATGTGGTGTTTTTTTTTTATGTAAAAAATAAAGTAATGTAAAAAAAAAAAAAAAAAAAAAAAAAAGTAATATGAAAAATTTTATATTTTTAATTCTTAGCTTTCTTTTGCAAGAACAAATTTTATATCTTAACTTCTTTCTATTGTACATCCCTTAATATTACATGTTTAGAGGGTAAACAAGGAAAAAAATCAAATTAAAGTACGTTTTATTAATAACTTATAAACTGAGCTTTTTTTTTTTTTAAATGAATACTTACCATATTTCTTGGAACAAAATATATCAAATGTACTACTGCCTTCAATAAGTTTCCAGACTTTTTTTGTACAGGCATTTAAAATTGTTGTAGACTTGAAAATTCAGTATGTTATTGCTATACATCTTATGAGATGACTGACAGATTTTTACGATTTTAGGTTCAAATCAACAGCTACAGCAGGAATTGGAATACACCCTACTAAAACCTGATTATCACAGCTGGTCAATTTCAAAAATGCAATCTGGATGTGAGGACACTTTAGAAGAACGATATGCAATAAAATTCTGTTTTAAACTTGAAAAAACTGCCACAGAAACGTATGGAATGCTTCAGACTGCTTTTCGACCATCTTGCATGAAGCGAGCATCAGTTTTTGAGTGGCATAAGAGATTCAAGGAAGGCAGGGAGTCTGTGAGGGATGATGAGAGGTGTGGGAGGAGTAAGGAAGTCAGAACACCAAAGTTGATTGGCCAAATAAAGAATTTCATGGATAAGGACCATCGTGTCTATATAGAGACAATAAGTGCACAGTTTGATGTCAGTGTGGGAACTGTACACACAATTATTCGCAAGGAACTGAAGATGCAGAAGATCTGCACGAAGTTTGTCCTAAGAGTGCTCAGAGAAGATCAGAAAGAAAGACGTTGTCATGACAGCAGAGAGATGGTCGAGCTGATCAATTCAGACCCTGCAGTTTTTGATGCTCTGGTGACCTGCGATGAAAGCTGGATCTACTGCTATGACCCAGAGACCAAGAGACAGAGTTCCCAGTGGAAGCATGCTGGCTCTCCCAGACCCAAGAAGGCCAGACCGAGCAAACTTTTGATGATCCCTTTTTTCACAGCACTGGCATGATCTACATGCACTGGGTTCCCACTGGACAGACAGTCAACAAGGAATACTATGTTGAGGTTTTAAGGTAGTTAAGAAAGAGATTCCGTCGGAAGAGGCCAGCACTCATCAAATCGGCTCAGTGGCATTTCCACCAGGACAATGCATTAGTCCACAACTCCATCCTTGTCACAGACTATTTGACCAAGATGGACATCAAGACAGTTCCTCACCCTCCCCATATTCCAGACGTTGCTCCCTGTGACTTTTGGTTATTCCCTATGCTCAGAGGCTGTCATTATGAGACAACTGAGGAGATGAAAGAGGCTGTGCCAAAGGTCATTGACATGCTCACACAAGAGGACTTCCATGGGGCCTTGCAGAAGTTGTTGGAACAGTAAAACAAGTGCATCGCAGCCGGAGGAGATTACTTCGAAGGGGACTAGAGTTTCATGTGTGTACTATCAATAAAGTGCCCATACGAAAAAAAGTCTGGAAACTTATTGTGTGCTCCTTGTAACTTGAAAAATTAAACCAAAGAAAGAAAAACTATATAATAAACAAGTACTTTTTATTTGAATTAATATGCAAAAGTTGCCACCTAAAAATATTGCTAAATCTTAGCTTCTTTTATTGTTACATTACAGTAAAAAAGAAAATAAGTTAAGCAGATACATTTTTTATCACTGTAACTCAGACAACTAACTGATTTTAGATTTAAAAAAATTTTTTTTTTTTAAGTCTTTAGAAAAATAAAATATTTGAAACAACTCATCAGAAGTTTATGGTTACATTTTTAAAATAATATTTTAGATAAAAAGAAAATATTCCTCAAATAGAAGAATATTGCAACATATGAATTCTTAGATATATTTTTTTGGTTAAATTTTCAGAGGGTAAATAAAAATTTGAATTAAAACGAAGCAGCTTTGTGTGATTTTTTTGCATATCAAGACTCATCTAAAAAAATTCTGACATAACTAAGCTGCTTTTTCAAAATCATTAACTAAAAAATCGTTCTCTAAATGAGAAGTAAAAATTTATTGGAGACCAATATATAAAAAAATTTAGTCATGAAAATGTTTTAAAACCTTCACAATTATAGGGTTACAAATCTTTACATATCATTTCAAATGTAAGCTAAAAAGAATTTTTAAAGAATTAAAATAAATAAATAGATAAATAAAAATACTTTTCAATTAATAGGCCAAATCTTACAACTACAAATAAGGACATTCTTACTTCTTAGCTTACTCTTCTTTCTCCATTTCACTCACTGGTGTTTCTAAAATTGTTTTAGTTCAGTTATGGACTGGGTATTTCTATTAATGTGTGTGTGTGTATATATATATATATATATATATATATATATATATATATATATATACACACACACACACACACACACACACATGCATACAAAAGAGAAACTACTAGAAAGAATATTACTCATTTAAAACTTGATAAAATTTTTGTGCAAGCAGTTTATCTTTTAGTGGTCTGACTGATTAGACAACTTTCACTCAAACATATTCTCTGTACACACACCAAATCCCAAGGATGAAGGTAGTAGGTGGTTATAATAGATTATGATTTTTATGTGTATATCCCCATAATGCAGCAAAATTGTTTTTTTATAATGCTATTGCACCCACTTAAGAGAATAAAACAGTTTCCAATCTAACTTGCCTCTTAATAGCATAGGAACCGAGTTCAATCACCTTGATTGTTGTAATTTCTTAATAAAGTATTGAATTAAATTAATTGAAGAGTACTCTGCTTGATTTATTTATTAGCAATTATTTTTTATAAATAGGATACAACTTTATGTGGTGCTTAATGGCTCCCAAAAGTGGCTTTTAAAATCTTGGTAATTAGAGAATCAATGATCGTTCTCTTTTGGACAAAATAAGATAAAAACTTCATTAAAAAGGAATTTATTATTTTTCTTTACAGAATGAAAAAGAAAACTTATCTTCTATTTAGATATTTGATGACCTCAACCAATTCTGGCACAAGAACAAGTTTATTGAGTATTTAAACAAAGAATGGACTTGAGAGATGACTTGCAGAGAAGCATATTTATCATAATTAAGTCAGGATGATATTAGATTACATAATGAATTGATAAATAGATAACAAATTTTATTAACCATTTTTAATTACTACAAAACAGCACAAAATAAAAAAAAAGAAAAAGAATGAATAATGAACAAGACTAATATCTATAAAACATGAACTTTAAATGGCTGCGAGTTTTTCCTACAATCAACATGTATTTTACCCAACCCCTCTATCGCAGGCAGTATGTGACACAAGGTCAATAGTATTAGTGCAAAGTGAAATGCAAAAGCCTTGCCCAGAGTTTGAACTCTCCAATCAATATATCACATTACTAACATGACACAATGGTTGATGGGGAACAAAGTAGCAATCCACTTTCCCCAAACATGGGGGGGTAGGGAAATGCTTGTGTAGGAAACTGACCTGACAGAGTTCAAAAACTAGACAAGGCAGATTGTGTTTCATTTCACACAAATGTTCCTAAGAAAGGCATGAATCAAACTCTCCCTTCCCCTCTAGCTATAGGTAATTAGTAGAACAGATAAGGCTCTTTAGTTTTGATAAAGCAACCAATCTCGATGGAAAACTCAATTTAAACCAAATGTACTGCTTAAAAAATTGACTTTGTGTAGCATTCTGCAGTTGCATAAGGGTGGAGTAAATGAATTTAAAAAAGAAAAAAAAAGCTGTCCCCACCAATACAAATGTTTAAAAAGAACTTAGATAAGGAAGGGTGACTAATAAGACTATTAAATTGAAATGAATAAAAAGGCACTTGTTTTGTAAAGGCTTAAAATAAGAGGAAATAGATAAAAATGAGTAAAAGGCAGGACAAGCAAATATAAAAAGAATTATACAAACATTTCTATCATAGAATTAACAAAAGAAATCTAACTGCTATTCAATCCTACTCCACATTCAAGACAATTTAAAATAAGTTCATTATTCTAAAATATTTCCAATTTGCAGTGAATATTACATAATAGTACAAAAAGACAAAAGGATACTATTAATGTTTTTTTTCAAAGGATATTTAAAATATTTAGATTTGCTCACTGGAAAATTTAAATTCAGAAAATTTTAGGCACATTTTCTTAACTCATCTATTTATCCAATTATCCTCATTTTAAATTAAGAATAATAAATAAAAATTGCTTTCATAAGTCACATCTTTATATCGGCAGATTACAAACACTCATATTCTTGTGTCATAAACTTTAGATATTGGATTAATTAGCACATCAAACAATGTTTTCATTTATACTTATATACTGCTATATGAGAGGATAATGAAAAGTTCTCAGCTCAACCACGGGAATGTTTTGTTTTTTTGTTGTTTTTTTAAATTTTGATGATTTTTTTTTTTTACTTGCAAAGTAGATGAAAAAACTTTCACAATATCCATAAATCTTTTTGTTTTTCTTTTTTCTCCAACCCCAGCTATACAAATTCAGACCCATCTTACAATTGACTTCTATGGTTGAATTAGTTCAAGAGATTTATCAGACTCCAATCAGAGCCAAGTAGACAGATCCTCACTACAGTTTACTATCAAGCATCTGTGTTATTTTACCGACTCCATCCTAATGTCTTCTTCTCTAAGACAGATTATATAAGTTAACTGTTGCCTTTTTCTAGGGTTAGTTGCTACTGTACTAATTTGAAAAACCTCTTCCTCCTGGTAGAGTATGCAAGATCCCATTGGGACATAAACAGAAATGGCTAAACTGAGTGAAGAAGAAAAGTGACCAGTGCCAGAGTTTTGTCCACAGTACATATCATGATAGGGTCTGCTCAACTTGGGCTAAAAAGTTAAGTGTCACACATGCTGCCCCCAGAATTAATGACTATTTACTTTTATTTATCTGAACAGAAGTGTCAGATCCACCCAAGAGTCCACTATCTGGTATTACTTTTATTTTACCAACTGATTTTCTACCTGAAACTGAGGCAGTTTATATAAATGATCTATGTTCTTTTAGGGTTATCTGCCACATTATGGAAATCTATTCTTCCTGGTGGCATTATGCAGTATCCAATAAGTCATCTTTATCCAATTTTGGCTGATACTTTTTGGAGACCTGCATATAATTCTTCATTGGTCATGTGGTCTATTCAAGAGACATTTATATGTCAATGAGAAAGGAGTCTTATTAGTAGTTATTTTTTGCTTCTACTTCAAGCTACTTAATTCAAATGTTGAAGAGTATTTAACATAGAAAGTCGTGATGAAAAACAACAATACAATTAAGAAAATGCTGGCGAAGAGTTAAAAAAGGAAAATGCAGAAGTGAAGTAATTATTACTTAAAAAAAGAAAAATTAAAATGGTAAATTATGGTAGAATTCAACCCAGTTAAATATCAAGAATGTTAATCATACTTTCACCATGGCCAGGAAATTTCAGAGTATGGGATGCTATAAACTTTAGGTCTATCTCTTTATGCTTATATTACCTACATTAATTTTAAGTCTTTATTCCTTTAATTCTATTTATAAAAACAGTAATTCACAACCAATGTGTGGATGTGGGGGGGGGGCTGCTTTCAAATATTGATTATCTCTGAGTCTGGGGGAGGGATATCACTTAGAATATTTGGACTATTGTTTTCATTTTCATTGTCATGTTCACCTTTCGTCAGATAAGTCCTTTGGCCTTTTTCATGTGCTTCATGTCAAATTTGGAAACTTACACACAACCTCAAACCGAACCCTTTATTTAATCAACAAGGGCAGATTGTTCAAATTCTGTTAACCCTGATTGGGTGCAAGTGTTAAGCTACGATATGTATTCCTTGTTATTTACCTGTAGTCAGGATTGAACCTGCAACCTCCAGATTATTTCACTCAGAAGCACTTTTCACTGTCATGTGTCCTGCTGGATAATTTAGAGTAAATTTTTGGGACTTATAAAACCTAACATCTCCATTAACCTATGAGAAACTACTCACTAATATCATGTACAATTTTTTACCCTAGCTCATATCACAATTTAAAAAATTTTTTTTTTTTATTTTATTTATTTTTTTTTTATTGTTGTTAATATGACAATAAAGATGAAGACAATAGTCTGAATATTCTAAGTGATAAAAATTATCAAGCTTCATTTCAGAAATTTAGACAAATAACCTCTGAGTTTTGTTTGCTTTTTAAAAATATTTTTGTATCTCTTAAAAAAAAAAATTAAAAAAAAAAATAAATAAATAAATAAAATAAAAAACCATCTCTGTCCTAAAATAGAATTCTAACAAACTACTTTTTCTCTTGCTACAGCAAAGAAAAGCCATTAGCCTCTATAGTCAGCCTTGATGGGTCAAATACATAAATAATCCATATTAGATTATATTTAGTGTTTAGATTATACTGTATATGTTTGTGTACATTCTAAGGTAGATCCCTGATTTTGGGTCACAAAATGATTCATAATTGATTTTTTCAAGACAATGATTGGTCAGAGCCCTCCTATTATGTTTGAACCTTACAAAATTATTCATTTATTAGTAGATACCAATTTCTTAGGTAAAAATTATGTCTTCAGCATTCAAACTATATGGTGGAACCTCGGTTTTTGAACATAATTTGTTCCAAAATGATGTCCAATGACCAATTTGTTTGAAAACTGAAATAATGCTGTTCGGGTAGACTCTGCCAGCCATTCAGTCTTGTTCGGTTTGCCTCAGTAGTCATTTGCACGCATTCTGTTTTCATCAGCTTAACTCGTGTGTTTGAACTCTGAACATTTGTTTGGTCACTGAGGAATTTTTACTAAAACTTTTTGGTTGAACCCTGAATTGTTTGACTTGAGAGTCATTTGATAACCAATGTTCTACAGTACAGAGACATATGTAAATCTAACTACTATTATTGACAGATAGTAAATAAAAAAAAAAATAAACTGAGGATTCAGATGGATTGATTTTAATAGCATATCAACCCGATTGGAGTTATTTTATGCCAAAGGAAATTACGTACATTATATGTTAATATTTACTTTTTTTTTTTTTTTTTTTTTTGAGTGCAATTAAAGTGTTTTGCACACAGTTAGGAATTAAACATTCCAATCAGTTGTAACCGAACAAAAATGTTACTGAATGAGAAATAACTAAAACAGAGGTTGGAAGTGAAATGAAAATCTTTATAACATTAACAAAATACGATACTAGCCAGTGGCATGAAGAAGGTAAACAACAACTAGTGGTGTACTACTAGGCACCCCAAATGACGAATATGAAAATTTTGTAGAAGCGCACCTGGAGGCGGCAGAAAAGTGTATTCCAACAAAACCTAGAACTAAATATAGAGTCCCTTGGGAAACGCTAGCGGCTAGAGAAAAACGTGCACTTGTGAAGACTGCCTCCAAAAACTATCAACAGAACCCAACAAATACAAATGCACGAGAACTAGAAAAGGCGCAACATCAATTAACAGGAATATACCTAAAAGAACAGGCAGAATACGTACAAAATCAGATAGATAAGATTAGAGACTCGGTGGAAGATAGGCAATCCAGAATAGCCTGGCAAACAATAAACGAAGTAAGTGGAAGAAAGAGCACAGCCAAAGCAAAATTGAAAGCTGCAAGCCAACAAGAAAGAATAAAACTGTGGGAACAGCATTTCAAAAATCTACTAGGAAACCCACCGGAAATAACGGATGAACCGATCACCAGAATTATTAGTAAGCAATTAGACGTAAAACTAGGTCCTTTCACCAAAGAAGAACTCGACACGGTTCTCAGAAGAATTAAAAATAGGAAAGCGGCGGGGCTAGACGAGATCCCCCCAGAAGTGTGGAAGACGAGACAATTCGACGATATACTGCTCCGGCAATGCAACGCAGTCTATAGTCAAAATAGGATAGAACGATGGACGAAGGGATGCATCCTTCCATTCCCTAAAAAAGGCGACCTCGGACTAGCCAAGAACTACCGAGGGATAACACTTACATCCATAGCAGCCAAAATCTACAATGCCCTACTACGAAACCGCATAGAACCCAAAATGGAAAACATCCTTAGGAAAAACCAAAATGGCTTCCGGAGAAATAGATCCACAACCTCACAAATACTGACCATCCGTAGAATCCTGGAAGGCGTTCGGGCAAAAAACTTACAGGCGACATTACTATTTGTCGACTTTACCAAGGCCTTCGATTCCATACACAGGGGGAAGATGGAGCAAATCCTACTAGCTTACGGCCTACCAAAAGAAACCGTAGCAGCGATAATGATTCTCTACAGAAACACCAAAGTAAAAGTACGTTCACCAGATGGAGACACGGAATACTTCGACATTGTTGCAGGAGTACTACAAGGAGACACACTAGCCCCGTACCTCTTTATCATCTGTCTAGACTATGTGCTTAGGACTTCGATCGACAAAATCAGAGAAAATGGCTTTGAGCTGACTAAGAGAAGAAGCAAAAGGTACCCCGCAAAAACAATCACGGACGCCGACTACGCCGATGACTTGGCGTTACTAGCGAATACGCCTAATCAAGCAGAGACACTACTACATAGTCTGGAACGAGCTGCAGCTGGCATTGGCCTACATGTCAATGCAAACAAAACCGAATATATGTGTTACAACCAAACAGGCAACATTGCCACACTAGACGGAGCCTCTCTGAAACTAGTCGACAAATTCACCTACCTAGGAAGCAGCGTCTCATCAACCGAGAAGGACATCGACACACGACTGACGAAGGCATGGACAGCTATCGATAGGCTCTCGATCATATGGAAGTCGGACCTAACAGATAAAATGAAACGCAGTTTCTTCCAGGCAGCGGTTGTGTCGATACTGCTATATGGATGCACCACATGGACGCTTACGAAGCGGCTGGAGAGGAGGCTGGACGGAAATTACACAAGAATGTTGAGAGCAGTATTAAACAAGTCCTGGCGACAACACCCCACGAGACTCCAACTATACGGACACTTGCCCCCCATCACAAAAACTATACAAGTTCGACGAACCAGACACGCGGGACACTGCTGGAGAAGCAAGGACGAGCTCATAAGCGATGTACTCCTGTGGACCCCCACTCATGGATGTGCAAGTGTGGGACGACCAGCACGAACTTACATACAGCAGCTATGTGAGGACACGGGTTGTAATCCTGAAGACCTGCCGGAGGCGATGAGTGATAGGGAGAAATGGCGAGAGACGGTCAGGGATATCCGCGCAGGCGGCGCGACATGATGATGATGATGACTAAGTTAGCACATTGCCCCTGCCCCCAGTGTCAAATGGGACACACCACTTAATTTTCATAGGTAGGGTATATAACACTATCAAATACAAATAATTTGCAAACAGATCTATTTGACCAATACATGGGACCCTAACAGGTACTACCACTCCAGGTCAAAGTAGACCTGGGAGTAATGGCAATAAAAAAGTACTCTCCACATTTCTAGAACTGGAGCCTCAACACCAGATGTAATTTAATGTCTTACTCAGGACACACTTTTTTTTTGGGGGGGGTCTTACCCTCCTGCAAACAATAGTCAGTCTTGCAGGGCATGCTGACAGTATGAATTCTTTTGATCTCTTGCAATCAATCTATCAGCCATTGTTCTTAGTAAGTCATCTAGACAGCACTTTACTGGTCCGACAACACTGATGTGTCCATGTGTGGGAGTCCATCCTTGTTTCTCCAGCAGGATGGTTTTCAAGATGGGAGGTAAGTGGCCATACAACTTCCAGGATCTGTTTAAAACAGCATGAAGTATCCTTGCATAGTTCCCATATAGCTTTTTCTCCAATTGTTCCGTTACAATCATACGGACGCATATCTACAGCTTGGAAGTATTCCATTTCATCTTATCAAAAAGATTCAATTTCCATAGGGTCAATAATTTCCATAGGGACAATAATTTTTCAACAGCAGTCCATGCTTTACTTATGTGTATTCTGGCATTGCTTTCTGTAGAGATATGACTACTGAGGTATAAGAATTAATCAACTAATTTCAGAGGCATGCCATATAACAAGGAGATGTCATCTTAGTTTGGTTTCTTTGTTTAATGGCATATCAATCTTTGTGGGTAATCTAATGCCAAAGCCATCCTTGTAAAGAATAGTAGCAGTACTATTTAACCCATAGTTGGGAGGATATGGAGGTTCATGGCTTTCCCCAAGGGTATTAATCCAAAAGTTCAACCATGGACTAGAACTCAATGTCATTGTCCAGTATGTTAGCCACAACACCATGGGGAGTCCCTGACACCATCTTGATCAAAATACATGAACCGTTTTAATATATAACACATTGATCAGCAAAATGGACTAGGTTGTGACAAATACTTTTTTTTTCAGATTAATTTCTGAGAAAACAAGAAAAGAAAATGAACTCATCAAGAATTAATTCAAAATGGTATTAAAACTCAGATTTACAATGTTCTCACATTCCACCTTATCAAGCTTTTGTCATTATATGCTAAAGATTTTTTTGTTTTCTTTACACATTTTATATTTCTTATTCCTCCACTCATTTCAACTGAATCACTCCAGATGGTTAGTTCGTTTGGAATCAAGTAGTCTATTCCTTAAACACTTAAAACTAAGTCTTCCTGATCTCTTCAATTGTAGGAAAGAAGATTCAGAATTTTTACAGTTTTAAATCACTAACACTGGTTCTTGTTTGATTTACTTAAGACAAAAACTATTATAGACAGTTACTTGAGAAAATCAAATGCTGCAAAGATTGTTATCAATTTGAGGAATTTCCTTGTTAACATCAGGTCCCAGTTTACAATGGTAGCATGACTAACTGCCTTGTTTCAAAATGAAAGAAAAAAAAAACAAAGTAGCAAAAAATAAATAAGTAGTTGAAAACTTTGCTTGCGTAAATTCTCAAACCAAACGATTTTCTAATAACCGTTGCTATAAAAAAAATAAAAAACAAACAAAAAACAATTGCTACATTGCAACAAACTAATAAAGCTATTCTCCTCAAGAATCTAGCTATTATAAGAACTAG
Source organism: Sepioteuthis lessoniana (assembly GCA_963585895.1). Lineage (NCBI taxonomy): Eukaryota > Metazoa > Mollusca > Cephalopoda > Myopsida > Loliginidae > Sepioteuthis > Sepioteuthis lessoniana. The sequence goes on from CAUZXS010006317.1 coordinate 25,344, forward strand.
CTGAAAACCTGCCCAATAGGCTAGATTCTAAGCTAGTAACACCAAATTGCTTTTTAAAACAAAAATAAACAAATGTTTTTCTTTTGCATTTTTCAAAATGAATATTGATGCAACATTATATGATCTCCAAGTGGAGACTGCTTGTACTAGAAATGAAAACAATATAAAGTCTTAATTTTCTGGCAAGCGGGGGGGGGGATTTGATTTTTGGCTAGCTATCTATGGCGAAACAAAAATATAAAAATTCAGTTTAGCTAACTGGATGCACAAAAAGTGAGGGTCAAATTTAGCATTAACTTTATATTTTAAATCAAAACCCCCTACACTAAAAAACATTTAAAAAATTGTAATTTTTAAAAAAAAACTACGAGGCTAAAAAAACAAAAAAAAAAAAAAAAAAACATGCTCTTATTGGTGACCATAGCTATCTAGCCATCTTTGAGATATCCAAGGACAGATAGGAGGAAAGACATCTGGTGAATTGTAAAAATGCTGAGCTTTTTCATGAAAACAGGAATCAGCTGAAATCAGAGTGTATTTATAATCTCTTCCTTTTCTTTATATTCTTGTCTGAGTGGGATGTGCAGCTGCACACTAGGTTCACTGAGAAGATAAAGTTAACACTTTGTACCGTGTCATTTTTTTTTTTTCAAAATTCAATTTACTTAACACCAGTATGATGCATTAAGTTTATCTTCTCCGAGAGACCAGCATGCAACTACAGTAAAAGAAAAAGAAAAAATGTATAGCCTAATTTTTTTTTATTAACATTAGCAAGGGGTGAATGTTCTCTTATAAAATCCTATCTTAAACAGGGCAGGTTGTATGGGTTTGCCATTCCTGTTTTTTCAACCAGTCTTTTTTGCTATGTCATTTTCCTTTTTACTGTTGCCGATACTCTCCCCCCCCCGTATTCTAGTCAATTTTAACTGCTATTAAATCAGTTCTGAATCAACAAGCGTCCACATTAATCACCAAGCACGTCCTTCAATGTTAACTGTTTTTAACTATTGTTCTCAGCTTTAAATGATAAGCCCTCCTCTTTTTACCTTACTTCATGGACATTTGGAATTCTCATAGTAGTGAATACATCACACTGGCCACACGAAATAACATTTACATTTCAAGAACAAACAATGATTTGAAAGCAGCTTTTCAGCAGCTGTTGCTAGATGCAACACAATTTTTTTTTGTCTTCAGAGAGGAAGCGGCAACAATGAGATGAACCTGATACTAGGGATTCTAACCAAGATAAGCACCTCCCCATTGCAGAAAGATGGAGAGTCAACATCATCTGATGTTTTCTAAACATTGGTCAGAGACAAAATCATTTTTTTCCTTGACAACACACATGTATGAGGGCTTCCACATTAAACTGACCATGAATCATAATCTCCCCCACTGTAAGAAGGTAGTTAAATATAGTGATCAGGAGAATCAACACGAGTCAGTATTTGTCTCGAATATGAACGATTATTCATTAGTTCAGCAGAAGAGAAATTTGGATAAAATCATCGATCCAACAGATCAAATTGTATAATTTTTCTGTACATCAACATCTATGTAGGTCATGTATAATAGATACCTGTTATGAAGCAATGGTTAAGTTAACTTGACTAATAAGACAATGCATAGTGTAATCAGTTCCCACTGGATGTCCACCCACTCAAATAAAAGTGTCCTTGTACCAGATCAAGTTTAGTGAAAATCTATATACACAACATGTTAAATATTCATTTTCACATTAACAAAACCTGTTCTCTTATGATTTTTATGTAAGAGAGGAACCAAGTTAAAAGTGTCACACACAAAAAGTAGCAGAGTGAAAAAATAAAAGTAGTCAAATAAAATATATATTCTTTATTGTTAATTAAAAAAACTCAAAACTATTCAAAAGATTTTTTTGTATCAATATCATGAGTACCTGCCAAAGAACAATGGTAACCATGTTAGTTTTAAAAGCCATTGCACTAAAGTGAGTGGTTCTATGAATCAGGATTTGTGCAACAAATATTCACACTAAATATTAATAGTTTATTTGAATTTAATGCTATTTTCTGTTCCTCTGATGAAATGGAATCAAAAAGTATAGAGAATCTTGAATTCTTTTTTTCTCTTTTAAATTCAAATATAAATGTGCACAGCTAAGCAACTTATATAATAAAATGATGAGTTAGTGCCAATTCTTGACACTCTTTGATCAGTAGTTCTTGATGAAATACAGGATTGTGCAAGTGCAATACTTTCTCACCAGATTTAGATCTGTGCAACATTTCCTTGTTAAAATCCTTCAATCAAGAAAACAACTAGGCTAGGGTTATTTTATGCCAAGAGGTTAGGGAATCATGTTCATATTTACATTTTTTGTGTAGTTATTTCTTGTGTTTTTTTTTCATACACGGCCAACTCTAGTGAATGAAAATTGTTAGAGATCTATTTGACCCATAGAGGAGAGACCCTCAGAGATCTATTTGACCCATAGAGGAGAGACCCTCAGAGATCTATTTGACCCATAGAGGAGAGACCCTCAGAGATCTATTTGACCCATAGAGGAGAGACCCTCAGAGATCTATTTGACCCATACATGGGACCCTAAGAGGTACTATCATTCTAGTTCAGAATGGACCTGGCAGTAGTGGCAATGAAGGGACACTCCATACTCCCCAGAACTGAAGCCTCACTATCAGATGCAGTTTAATGTCACACACAGGTCGCCTCTTTTTGGTAAGAGAGGGGTGTCTTACTTCTCTGCAGTTTGAGGATGTGGCAAACATTAAAAGACACCAGTACTTTTTCATACTATATAAAAAATGTTTTAAAAAGATGCTTTGACCAATTTTCCATTTTCACTGGAAAAAAGTGTTGAATGCCAGAGGGAGACTATTTTAAAGAAAATTAATATTTCATTCATTGTTCATTTAAGTCTGGGTAAATACAACTGCAATCTTGATACTTTTTAAATGTGTTTGTATACCTGGTTTTCCACAGCGGTAAAATTATCAAGCTTAGGTTTGGGCAACCATTTCCAGGCAGCACCTCTCACCATTGCACTGAAAGGTGGGAGAAGCAAAGTCATTTCCTGATGCCTAAGATGTTCCATAAAAAGGAATGGTGAGAGAGCTAACCTATCTTTGATACCATCTACTTATATACTTTTAGTAAGGTGGCTAGGTAAATAATATGCTTAGGCTAGAATGAAGCATTTACTTATATACCTATGACTTAACTAGTAGAAACAGCAAATGGGGGGGGAGACAAATTCTGTAAGTATACATAGAAAATTTATATCTTAAATAAAAAGTTTGTGATTAATCTTAATGCCGTATTTTAGGGTTTTATTTTCTCATTGTGTTTCTGATCCTTTTCAAGAGACAGTGTTTTTGACTGGGGGTGGGGGATGTTTTTTATTTTAATTTTTTAATCTTATTTACTTTTTTTTTTATCAGGAGATACTTTATGTGTTCATGCATGTACATCCAGTTGTATATAAATAAAACAGCAGTTGGGACAACAAATGTACCTAAAATTACAAAAAACATGTCAATCCCATGTATAAACCAATGTTTGATATTTAACCAAAAAAAACAAAAACAAAAAAACAAAGAAAAACAAAAAAAAAAAAAAAAAAAAAACAATTTAATTTTCCAACCAGAAAAAAATCCTCATGTCAACCCTCAAATTTTTGCCTAAAATTTAGACCTTGAAAATTCAACTTATGTACAAGTATATACAGCAAATGGGCTAAAATGAACCTTATGATTTTTGTACTGATTGTCATACCAATCAGTAATATTTCTTTTTTCCTCTTATTAAATGGATCTTTAGTTAACATAAGGTTCTGGTCACAAAATAGCAACAGGAATCAGATGAATGGTAGATAGAGGAGGCAACGTGGTATTTGAAGACCAAAGTGTAATAGGCAGAGGGTAGAAAAGTCAAACTCAAGAGTGAACAATGTTGTTTGATAAAAAAGAAAATATTGAAGCAGGTGGAGATCTGGCAAAGTTGGAGGTATGAAATAACAGCATTTTAACTATATTTACTCAATGGAACCAAAAAGAGTTGCTGACTGCCATCACATCATTTGCTTTCACATGCATGTACAGCCCAATTAAACAAAGTACTGTTGACAATGCATTCAGTGACTTTAATCATCTTCCAATTTATTACAATTAGAATATTTGGCACAACGCCTGTCAATCAGACTCAAAATGCATTCATTTCAAAAGGTATATATTTCCACTACCTAACATTTAGCTATAGTCACTAATCTGACAACCGAGACATCTTTTATGTATATCAGTTCGAGGAGTGGGGGTGTCTTTTTTATGAGGAAGGATCCTAGAATTTCTAAAGTTGCCAAAGTTGAGTGAATTTACAAGTATAATACGAGACTGGACTATTTTTTGTGACCATCTGATTAGAAAAAGAGATTAATTTTAACATAGTTGTTTTATGCTAGAAGGGTAGGGATTCACATTTGTGTAGTTTCTTAGGATTTTGCTTTTCTTTTTTTGCACATGAATTTATGAGATTCCAACAGGTACTAACACTATATCAGAATTGATCTGGGAATGAGCAATGAAGAGATACCCACTTTCTCAGAGCTTCAGAACTGGAGCCTCTTCACCAAATATAGTTTCGTGTCATATGCAGGACACTTAGCAAAAAGGAATCTTTTTGTTTAATAGTATAAAGTAGACTTTAAGTTGAAAATTTATAAACAAAAAAAAAAAAAAAAAAATTTACAAAGAATCTTGATCAATGGCCAGCGGAAGAGGGATTGTTGTATAAACTTTAAACTCTTGATGATACACATTAACTTATAAAAGTAAAAGTAAAGTTGTCTCCCTTAGTCGAGGGCAACCAGAAGGCTCCCTTTTCAATAGCTTCTACACCGAGGTGTAGGGGAGGGTGCTACTCCTTTTCCTGGATTGCTCTACTTTACCCTCGATACATACCTTATATTGCCAAGTGTTAAGCAAGGAAGTATCAAGTACCATTTTTAAAGTCTTTGGTATGACATGACCTGGGATTGAACCCAGATCTCCCAGGCCATTAACGAACACTCTATGCACTAGGCCAATGAGCCAGATCATTAACTTATAAGTCCTCACAAAAACAGTTTAGTGTTACGTCTGTGGTTTATAGCTGTAATAAAGAATTAGGATGAGTAAATACATGATCAGTTTGTGTAATTTATGTTTAATTTCGGGAAAAACAAGATATTTACCAAGTTATTTCGCATCTGCATTCAGGATGACTAATTTCTGCAATATTTTGCTGTTATTTCAATCTTGATAACTTGGTTAATTTGGGATTCTGTTCAATTGGTAACTTTTCTCTCTAACCAGTTTTCTTTCTTAGGTTCTTATTTACACTAGCTGAACTTAATATGGCTAATGGCATATCGACTCCTTATGGGTTATTTAATGACAATATGATTCATTTCCAAATGTTGGATTACAATCATAACTATGTTCTATCCTATTTTTTTTTAAATTGTATTTTTTTAACAATTGTTATTTGTTTGCACACAATAATATAAAGTATTTCTATCTAATACAAATAATTTAGACACCCATTGATATAATGGCATAGTCTGTTTGCCAATGGTCTGGGAGACTGGGGTTCAATCTCAGGTCGAGTCATACCAAAAACTCAAAAAAATTAAATTTAAAAAAATAAAAAAATTTTTTTAAAAAAGGTACTTGATGCCTCCTTGCTTAACACTCAACATTATAAGGTGCATATCAAGGGTAAGCGGAGCAATCTAGAGAAAAGAGCAGTGCCTGCCCCTACACCTCAGTGTAGTAGCTATTGAAAAAGGAGCCTTTGGGTCGCCTTTGACTATAGTTGGCCAACTTACTTATATGGTTTCAGGTAACTAACTATTTAATAATAATCATTTGTTTGCAGTTATGATTTTGAGTAATAAGTAATAATAATCCTTAGTCAAAATTATAACTTTGATTAACTATTCTTAATAGAAATTTGTACAGTTGAATGGTTTGAAACATTCCTATCTAACCTGAGCAATAAAGAGGTACACCACACTCCCCAGTCCTACAACTTTAGCCTCACCATCAAATGCAGTTTAATGTTAGAGACAGGACACCACTTTTTGTCGGGAGTCTTACCACTCGGCAGGGGTTATAGTAAGTGCATTCTAAGTCTTACTGACAAGGCTTATGGTTTAATTATTATATACAGATAATATATTTTGTGTGTGCATATATAACACACAAAGAGTCGTTTTTAAGTCAATTAGATTTGTTCAAATTGAGCTCTGTGCACACATAAAAGTTTTTGAAAACTAAAACCAATTAAAACATACATAAAATTGACAATTGCACCAGAGAGAATAAATAATTTGACGATGCTATCAATAGAAAATGATATTACAAAAATCATTAACTTTGAAATGATTTTGTGATGTAGAGCGCCCCACTAACAACATTCTATTTTGACCCTGCATTTCCTAGCACTGGCTCAGTCACATACATTATACATACATATACATCACACACAGAGATAGATTTAATAAATTTAAACAAATTATACAACTGAAAAGAACATTTTAATCATTTAAAACTTGATTACAAAATATTTTTGAAAAAGTAATTCCTATTCTAGTGCCCTCTAAGTTTTATTACACAACTTACTTTAACATTTATAATATATGAAAATAATATTTAAAATTTGAATAATATAAAACATTGAAAGGTCTTGTTAATAAGTGATGACATTTGTATAAACTGTCACTGCATCAATATATCCTCATGAATTTGTTATATAGAGTGTCTCAGTATACATAGGACCCGCCCCCATGTGACTGCTAATATAGGGTGTCTCAATATACATGGGACCCATGTGTCTGCTAATAACTCTGCTAATAATAATGTGTTCTTTTTTGTTTCAGAATTAAAAATAAAATATAACTATTAGTCCTCGAGCACAATGCCTTGGACAAGAGAGGAAAAAATATTTTGGCGTCACTACTTATTTAGAGACAAGATCATTGATAACTGTCTCAAAATAGATACAACCCATTGATACGATTTATTACTGAAACAAGAAACTAAAAAAAATTACATGTCCTGAAAGCTGATATAATAAAAAACAGACTTGATGTACCTAGTTAAAAAAATGCCTTTTTTACTGAACGTGTTCCAAATGACCACTATTGCACTTGTCTCAGTAATAAATCATTATCATAATAATGGGTTGCCTCTATTTTGAGACACCCTGTATTATGCTCGATTGATGTCAAATTTGTTTCATTACTGGAATAATAAATAAAAATTAAAAGAGTATAAAATTATAAAAGTCATCAAAAATGGACAAGGCTATTTGCATTTCATATAAAACTAATAGCTTTGAGGAAGATATGCATCCATCTATAGGTAAATAGTAGGGCAGACTGTGCTCTAACTTTGGTATGGTAACAAGTCTGAAAGAAAAACCATATTAAAACCTTTTAAATATGTATGGCTGGGGATCACATTTGGACACTAATCTCCAAGAAATTCCACCCAAGAATACACATTCAGAGCTGGCTTAACCCACATCAAGTGAATACTATCAAACAAACAAACATGCGCACACACACAGAGTAAATACTATCACACAAACACACAGAGCATTTGCTATCACCCCACCCCCCAACAAATGCAATCTCAGACACACAACAAATGCTCTCAGGCTATAGCGCGTGCACACACACACACACACACACAGAAAATGCTATCACACGCACAACAAATGCTACACAGTTTAAAATATTCTTCAGCTTTTACATCTTTTTTTTACTTTAACTGAGATTGTTGTGGTTATTTGTTTCAATGACATATCAACCTTTGTGGGTTATTTAATGCCAAAACCATCTATATAGAAGAACAGCAGTGAACCCATAGCAAGGGATTTAAGGAGATTCACACTTATCCCAATGTTATTAGTCTGAAAGTGTACATAAAAGTCACTAGAATTCAAAATCACTTACTATGTCACAATCCAGCATGTCAGCCACTAGGCCATGGGGACTCCCTCCTTTGCTTACTATGATGTCACAATCCAGTATGTCAGCCTCTAGGCCAAGGGGACTCCCTCCACTTAACTGGTTATATTTAGTTAATATAAAACTTATTTTTATAAACTTCATCATACCTCATCATGTCGTGCCGCCAGCACGGATATCCCCGACCCTCACTTGCCACTCCTCCCTATCGTTCATCACTTCTGGTAGGTCCTCAGGGCTACATCCCGTATCCTCAAAAATCAAAGTAATATACTTTTTAGTTTTGTGATGGGCAACTTTTTATCAAAATTTGACAATGATAATGACTATTGAAATTAAACCATTTTCAATAAATAAAACAGAAATTTAAAACACACACACACAACGGGTAAAATTTGCCTCTTACTATCAAAACCACTTCTACCCACCAGAGAGATTGAAATAAAATCCATGAAATTTTAAGTAATGCTCACAAGCATAAAAAAAGCTGATTATATCACATTGTTGCCAATGTTATGTTATAATTTTGTATATTAAAGCATAAAAATAATAATTTAGAAAAGCAAATAAATGAGACTAAAACTTACATAGCCGGTTTTGCTTATTCATGGCTAAACATTTTTCCTTTTTTTTTTTCTAGGCATGCTTTGTGGTTAACTTCTATCAGATCCTACCAACTCTTGAACCTTTCAACCCCAGAGCTTTATTAGTACTTCATATATAAGGTTTGTTTTTTTTTTATCAAGAGAAGAGGTCTACCATTTTCTCCAAATAGCCCCATGTAGATGCCACGTCTGGAGATGGTGTATATATCAAGTTGTGCCAATATCACAGATTGCTTTCTTACCATCCATCCCAACTGTCCATCACTTTTGGTAAGTCCTCTAGATGGCATCCAGTGTCTGTACAGAGTAAATGAGTTTGTCCTTCTCAAGCAGTGTGTGTGCAGTAGAAACACATCAACCTTAAAATATTTTTAAAGAATTCTAAGCTCTTTAGCACATTATAATCCAATCTAACAGCAAAAGAAAATGTTTTCTCAAAAACACCTTCAAGTCAATTATTCTATAGACTTATCAGATCTGTAATATAAATCAGTTTCTATTTCTGTGTTTTCCTGATAACACTTATAGTAATTAAGAATGTAGTATTGCCTGATGATCACAAAAGAGTGAAACTAATAGTCATAATATGAGGTTTCAATTATAATACTGTGTATATATATTTTATCCCACTCTGTAGATACAAATTTTAAACACAACAATGATATGCACATATCAACCACACACACATATAGGCATGAAAAAAAAAGGGGGGGTCACTGTCCACCCCCTTAATTTTCTCAAAAATCTGTCATTACAATGAAGCCCGTCACTCACAAAGAAAAATACTGACAATAAATCATAACTATTTCAAAATGGAGATTACTTTTATAACGATGACAAAAAGGTGTGTCTGTGTGAGTGTGTGAATAACATGAGGTCAATACAGGAGAAAAATGTTATTTATTAAGCTTGGGTTAGTTTCTCTACCAGTTGTTTATTAGTGACCCCCCCACCCTCATCTAAGTACTGAGCAGGCTTATTATTGCTTAACTAAATAGTTATAAAGAAGAAAACAGATAAACAAGCACAAGTTGTGCTAACAAATTAATATAAGTAACAAATATTTATGGTAATTTTATTATTTCATTCGAAATTCTGCTTTCTTTGTGACAATGTTCAATTTGGTTTTTTTAAATACATATTTAATAAACTTAAAAGATTTTTATCATAAAATGTGGTGCATTATAACTGTTTAATGTAGAAATAAAAATTCATCTTTTCATTGTCACATTTAAGGGGAGGGAATATTTTTTAAATATCTATTCAATAATCTTTTTAAGGTAATGACAGATGTATTTAGTTATTTTCTTATAACCAACTTTTTTCTTACTAAAGAACATTATATAAGTGATAATTAGGATACTTTAAACATTCAAGCCAAATATGTATCCATATGTAAATGAATAAGGGCAGACTAGGCTCTCTAGCCTTGGTTAACTGGTCTAGCAGGGAAAAAAATAGTTCAACCCCTCCCCAATAACATGTCATGGGTCAAAATGGCAGTGTAAGGCTCATTATTCTCCTGGTCTTGCAGACCTTGAGGATTGGGTCCTTCAGTAGACAGGGGAAAAAGGATAATAGATTTTTCTCTCTAATACAATCCTATTTTAAGAAAGGTCTATTTAGAATTTGATAGTAATATGGCCAATTTTTGTAATGATTGTTTTTGTTCTTGACAGCCTTTTTTTTTTTTGGCTTTCTTGTTCTCCAGCAATGTGAGTGCTTATTTTTGTAGAAAGGCCCAATTGGATTCAACCAATCAAGCTATGAGCAATCATATCTTGGATTGGAGGCAAAAAGATGGAATGGGGAGCAAGATCACTGTGTGTGTGTGTGTGTGCGCGTGTATATATATCATATAGATTTCTTTTTTTCTTTTACAAATCCTCTTCATTATTGATATTGAATATATGTGAATGCCAGTGGTTGTTGAGATGAAGGAGAATGAGTCGTCACGAGATATGTTTAAATACGGATTCTTGAGCTTGAAGTGATTTATGTCAGTTAACCTTTGTCCATACATAAGTGCACATAAGGGAAGGAAGGGGAGGGAGAGTTAGATATAATGAAGAATATTGTAAAAAGCGCACAATATCAACAATCAGAATTTCTTAGTTTATCTCTAAGAATTAATGCTGGATTACATAACATTAGGTGACCCAACCCAGGAACCTTTTCAGTTGCTTTTGTGACAGCTGTCCATGATGATACTGATGCTTCTATTCGAGAAGAAATAAAAGATTCTAATCAGTATTTCCTAGTGATCTCCATTATACTGAGAATTTGGATGATTAAAAAACAAGATAAAAATAATCACATTCAGTTGAAATAAAGACTACACACAAAAAAAAAATCATTGAGTTTCAAATTGGACTGGAAATTGGTTTAATCTGTAAGATCATTTTAATTGATGTGTGATTTTTTTAGGGTTACAACAGAATCTAATTAAATTTACTAAGACAGAAAATAACACTGAATTAAACATTAATTTTCTGCAATATAATCCTCTTTGGCAGTCAACATTCATTCCAGGGAGTTTTCTATTGGTCAAAGCACCTCTGAAATTCATGTCCTCACACAATATGAATTAACATACTTCATTCTGAAATCTTACCCTTAAGATGATTTTTCAGTTTAAGAAGAATGGAAGGTGATGCACTCGCACAATCCAATGCTTTGCCAGAAACTGCTGATCAAAAAGTATTGAGAAATGGCAATGACTCATATAGATATCATTATTTTATAAGTCGCTTAGCTATGAACAAATTTTCATATAAATCTTTAACTTTAGAATAAGAATTATTAAAACAAACAAACAAAAAAACCTCATATGTATCTATCTTTGTACTTAACATACAAGGGATGTCTGAAAACTAAGATAGAAACAATCACTAATCCATGTTTATTATTAAACAAATAAAATACTAGGCATATGTTACCAGCACTCATGAAGACTGATGATATATAAGCATAGAAATACCCTCATCAAAAGACAAAGCAAATTATTCTACAGTTGTTTTGGGACCCAATGAATTTAGGTTGCTTACACTACCTGCTAACCAGCAGCTCATTGGCCTAGTGGGTAGAGTGTTCGCCAATGGTCCGGGAGACCCAAGTTCAATCCCAGTTCGCGTCATACCAAAGACTTTTAAAATGGTGCTCGATACCTCCTTACTTAACACTCAGCAATACAAGGTATATATCAAGGGTAAAATGGAGCAATCCTGGGAAAGGAGTAGCGCCCTCCCCAACACCTCGGTGAAGTAGCTATTGAAAAGGGAGCCTTTTGGTCGCCCTCAACTACAGTCACCAACTTACACTACCTGCTAAGTGGTCACAACTGAATAGGTCTATCGCTGTTCAACTTCACCAAGCTAAGAGAGACTGGTGCTTTCATTATAAACTTTTTACTCCAGTCTTATTGCCTACTAAGTTTACAGTTACAACTAAGCTTTTAGTCATTTTTTTTTAAAACCACATCTCGACATTTCAGCAGGAATTTTTAATTCTTTGTATATTTTAGTACATATCTAAATTTTCTATATAAAGATACAAAAGGATATTTCTTCAATCATGTTTATTTGAGAGGAGGAGAAGGAGGATGTGGGGGGGGGTTATATATTCATTAAATACAGTAAATATCTTTAACAATAAAGAAAAGGAAGTTTTATAATTGGGGACTGAATTTTACAATTCTTTTGTTTAAAATCTGTTTACTGAGCATTGAAAATTAGGATTAAAAAGGGATTGACAGTGATTAAGAATTAAGATAATACTGACAGAATAGGGATATTACATGTATAATCCTTAATACGTCATTAAATTTCCTTTTTTTTTTTAAACAGTTGAGTAAATCATCTAAAAGAATTGATTTTAAAGGAAAAACTTTCATGTACAAAATTTTAAAACCTTTTTATGATATTGTTTCTAAGTTTTTTTCTTCAATTGTCCCCTTTCCAAAATGGAAACCATTTTAAATCTAAGTAACAAAAAGCACGAAGACATAAAATATAACTAATGACCTAAAATCATATAGAAAAAAAAAAATCTGTTTATGTTAACAGGTTAAAATAAATAAATGACCTAAGAAATTTTCCCAACCTAAATATTACAAAAAAATAAAATAAAATATTGTTCTCTTCCTTCTCACCATAGAAAAAAAGCAGCAACAAAGCTATGAACAACTATTCTGACTGAAGTAGTAAATCTATTTACATTCCTACAGTTACTTATACTTCAAACCATAACAGAAAACACCTTAAGGTGGCCAATGTAAGCAAGTTCAAACATTGTCAACTTACACAAAACAATGCAAATAAGTTGAACAGTCAAAGACAAGAGGACAGCAAACAATTTACTAAACCAATACAAATTTGACCGACTACATTTTCTATATATATATATATATATATATATATATATATATATATATATATTTATTTATTAGAATAAATAAAGCAATGTCTGGTGTGTACACACACAAAAGAAAAGATAAGTTCATTTTGTAGACTTTCATATAAGGGGGGGTATTTTTCAAAATATATACTAACCAAAGAAAAATGATTCCTAGATTAAATTTTGCTGAGAGAGAGAGAGGGGGAGAAATTTTCTATAATTGTTTTTAATGTTATCCAAAATAAAATCAAATAGTAACAGAGGCAAAAAAAAAATCTAAAATGTGTGAGAGAGAGAGAGAGCGAGCAACTTCTGCAAGGTTTTTAGACTATTATCTTCAACATTTTTAGTAGTTTTGTCATTAATCAGCATTTTCTCAATCATCTCATGGAGGCTAAAAAAAAGAAAAAAAAAGAAAGAAAATTTCCAGGTCACAATAATCTTAAATCTAAAAATAAACATTATATAAAGCAAGAAGTAACTTCAAAAAAATCTAGAGGATATCATCAAAGCAGAAAAAAGGTCAGATACCTCATTAATACAGAAAGACAAAGAACAATCTAGCTAGGATGTAAGAAAAAAAAAAATTCTCCAAGAGATTATTATATGAAATGTTTGAATTTTATAGACATTCTTCAAATTAATCTAACTTTGTGCACATATATATTCATATGGCATGAAACTATCAAAAGGTTCACAAGACGAACTATCAGTTCATCACATTGACAGGCGCTATGATTGGATTTTATACTCATCCTGATAAGAATTTAAAATATTACTTTGTTTTCAGTGCTGGGGGAACATGCAACCTTCTAAAATCCTCAATTTTAACCTTTTATAACATGAAGATAAATTAAAATTGTACATCTCCACTTTATAATCAGATATCCCAAAGCTTTCTCACAAAAATGTCAAAAGGTTTTTAAAATTTCCTTTACTGGTCCCATAACGTGATGCTTGAACATCTTTTGGCAGTATTCATGGCATAACATGAAGCAATGTAGGAAGTGGACTCAGCTACCAAGGTTCAAAACCTGATCAAGGCTGTTGATATTTTATATAGTGCTAATACCCTTGGGAAAGGTATGCCTCCAACTATACTCCTAGCTATGAGTAAATAGTAGGACAGACTGGGCTTTTTAAATTTGTTTAGCAACCAGTCTAGAAGGAGGAAAACTGAATTTAAACCAGTTGTAGACAGAGAGAGGAATGGGCTCTGCTAGGCTATTCCTACGCAAGACACTCAACACGAGTAGCACTCCTACAACCAAACCTGGTTACAGAACCAATGAAGGTATATCAATTGGATTAAGTTATAAAGTTTAAGACTTTAAATTTTGTTGCAAGTATACTAAAAAAATAATAGCCTTAGTAGGTTTGGTTAATTTTTATGGTATATCAACCATTGTAGCTAATTGAATCCCAAATCCTCTTATATATATATATATATATATATATATATATATATATTAAATATATAAGTGATTTGTAAATACATTTTGTAGAAAACATTCTTAAATGAGTCTGAGCTGTTTTATGCACACAGTTAAATGGTTTCAAGTATTGCTATAAAACAGTCACAATTTAACATCAGTCATTAGTTTTGCACACAATTTGTTTGTTTTTTGACCCATAGATAGAACCCTATCAGATACTACCACTCTTGGGTCAGAGTGGACCTGGGAGCAATGGCAATGAATAGATAATCCACATTCCCCAAATCTCTAAGGATGGAGACTTGCCATCAGATTAAAGTCATATCCAGGACACTCATTGAGGGGGTCTTACCCCACCATGCAGAGATGCAATCCGTGTATTCTATAGCCCAAGCCGACTGGACTCCCATATTATTGGCAAGTTTCAATTTAGCCTTTAACATGAAACAGTTCCCTATCCATGGACGATTCCACACAATGAAAGTACAAAGTAAACATCTAATAAAATCCTCATTGCTAAAGCAGGAAAAATAAAACCTTAATCATAGAATCACAAGACAAATGACAGGCAATTACATGATGAAAATTGAACAGCACATTAATCAGTAAAACTTAGAGAAAGAGAAAACTAATGAAATAGTAAGGCTGTGTCATCTATGAATACTGCAACCAGATCATGAAACTAGCTCACTTCTGACCTAGTTATTTGCATTATGCACAAGATTTCTCTGTAGGAGATCTTTTGCTTAGATACCATAGTGTGACTGTACTTATTTACATACATCACTGACCATCTGGTGTAGATGTGACTTAATCACAAGCGGAGACTAAAAGGTCAAACAGCTTAAACCAGAGTTTTGCAAACTTTTTCCTAATGCCTAAACATTTAAAAAAAAAAAAAAACACCTATACACACAATTTATATATTATACACACACACAAACAAAAAACACTTTTATAACAGTATTTTTATGATACAATTTCAAACAGTCTCCACCTGTTCAAAATACCAATCAACTCATTCTTGGAGTGCTTCCACTGGTTGCCTCCATAATATCAGTTCTGCTTTTCTAGTAAAGATACTCCAATAAAAATGTTAACATTTTAAATATAATTGGCTATATTTATAAAGAGTGCTCAGTATCAGTGATTGAGTATATATCGAAATTAGGATATCACAAACACAGTCAGTGGCACTTGGTCACCAACTTGGTCAGATGATTGCATAGGCAAGAAACTGACAGTCACCAAGTACAATTAACTGTGTCTAAGCTATCCTATATAAAATACTTGTATCTATAGAACCATAACCCAGCAAAAACACATTGATATATTAAAAATGCTCTATTTTAGAGAATAAAGCAATTTACTACTGAATGATAGTTTTGTAAGATGTACACTTGCACTAAACAACATTGTTTAAAATCATCCAAATTCTTCATATAATGGAGACAACTATGAAATGTTTATTAGAATCTGTCACTCTTTCCTAAATAGAAACATCAATATCATCATGGACTGCTGTTACAATGGAAACTCAAGCTTACATCTAATGTGAAATTTATTTGATTTAGTTAATTACAATAAATTCACCAACTATGAGTAAAACAGAATACTGGGCTCGGTGGGCAACCAGTATAGGAGAAGGATAACTGAAATTAAACTGAGGAGCTTGAGTCCCTTAGACTGTTCTACAAGTAAATGGCAGTCTTTCATAGAACCTTAACCAGAATCACACCCAGATCTGGCTATAGATCTACAGCCTCACAAAACTAATGATACCACAAACCTACCAAAAGGAAAATCCATGAAAACTGACAATTGAATTCATATCTACACAAAAGAAAACCGAGTACTTCTATATAAAAATCATACATAGTAGTTACAAATAACTTGTAACCCAAGTTTATCTCAAGATATATTCAGGTTTGGTTTGGTTTTATGGCATATCAATCATTGTAGGTCATTTAATGCCAAATCTTTTTTATACATTAAATATATGAATTCTAAACACATTTTGTAGATAACATTTTTAAACCCTGAGCTCATCCCCCCCACACACACACATAGTTAAATGGTTTCACTTAATTTCAAACAATTCCATTTAGCATAAGTACACAGTATTTCATTTATAGTCATTTGTTTAAATACAGTTTTTGGTTTACACAGTTAAATGTAAAAATTGTTCTATTTCAAATTCAATTTAGCATAAGTACATTTTAAATGTCAACAGTTCTATTTCAATCAATTCAGTTTAGCATGTCAACAAAATTAAATGGTTCCAAGTATTGTCATGTATCACTAACAATTCAATTAAACATCAATCATTTTGTTTACAAAGTTAAATGATCAAACAGTTCAGTTTAGCTTAAGTACTTTTTTTTTTTTTTTTTTTTTTTTTTTACTTACACACAGTTAAATGTAAAAATAATTCTATTTCAAACAATTCAGCTTAGCATAAGTATACAGTTCTATTTGACCCATAGATAAGGACCCTATCAAGTGCTACCAGTCTGGGCCAGAGTGGATCAGGGAGCGATGGCAATAATAGGGTACTCCACATTCCCTAAAACTCCAGCATTACTGAAGTTTCACCATCAGATTGTTTAGTGTCATATCCAGGATACTCATTGAGAGAGTCTTATCCCTGTGCAGAGATACAATCTGTGTATTCTGCAGCCCCAGCCAAGTGGACTATATTCAGCTTTGGTTGTGCAACTTAGATCATATTTTACTATATATATATATATATATATATATATATATATATATATATATATATATATATATGTATGTATGTGTGTGTGTGAAATGCACATACTCAAGATGATTTTAAAACAAACATCAGCAAAACCTATTGAATGCTTAATAGTTTGGCTAGCCACAAGCACTTGTCTGGTCAGCCTCAAAAACTGTTATTGACACAGATTTCAAAGTCATTGAACTCTTTAAAAAAAAAAAAAAAAAATCTACCTCCTGAAAAAAGATTTGCATGCATTTTATAATGAATACCAGACGACCTGGGTTTCTGTTGTAACATTGGTACATCATGATATTGATGTTTCTATCTAGGAAAATAATTATACTAGAAGAAGAGACCTTACATTGATACATAAATCTAATAGTTGCTAATCTTCCTAGAAGCAATAACAATTTATAGGTTATGGTTATATACATACATACATACATAATGAGAATTTTAGTAATAGATATAACATTTCATTGTTAGCATTATTTTACTGAAAATTTGGATGATTGGAAATAACATTCAAAATGAATATAGAACCCACAAAATTATTGAACAAAAAAGAGCTTTATTTATTTAAGTCATAACATTTTAAGTATATTGCTCTATTATCTGAATATGCCATTTTTACTAAGTTATGGCTACATACATCCATACAAAAATGAGAATTTTAGAAATAGACATAGAGCAAATTGCTTTACATGATCTTGTGGTCCTAAAACAAGCAAGTCTAGGACAGATAAAAACAACCTAATCTCATTTAACTTCTTAAAAATAGATACTACTTAAGCCTATAGTAATACTTATTTTACATATATTTTGCACCAAATGTAAAAATTACTATGGGATGAAGGATTAAAAACATTAGTTTCAGTCAGATCACCAAAGTTAAGCAATGATGAGCTTGTTCTTTACTCAGATGATTACTTAAGCCTCAAGTTGTTTACAGTGCCTGCAGTTGCTTTTCACTAACAAGCTTTTGTTTTTAACTTTTGGATATACATAATTATGCTTTGAGTACAACATTTTAAAGATTACTATAAAAACAAAATTCAAATTGGACAGGGGTGTCCCAGTGGAAGTAAAAGGGTTACAATTACTATGGGACAGAGTATTTGATATTTGAAAAAGTCTGACTTTTGATGAGAATATACATTCAACCATCTTAAGGTAATACAAAAAGATGAGTTTGTGAAAATAGATGATTGAAGAATAAGGGGGGAAAAAATTTATTTTTCATAAAGAAAGAAAAGTTAGCAAGTTAGGAGAAAGAAAAAAGAATGAGTTAAAAAGCAGAAAATATTTACATGTCGTGTGTGAGATTGTATAACACATCTCCTTTTAAGAAACTTGTATTTATTGGAAGACAAAAATAATTCTCAGCATGATACTATTTCCAGACTTAACAGCATAAATATAGAAGCAACAATGATTATTTATAGCACTACAATGATGTGTAAATGTAATAATGGTTTATATATAATCTTTAGAATCTATTACACAATTTCCTATGATGAGAACAGAGTTTAACATGGGGCTTCCAAAAGTGGTTCATGCAGACAGCTTGAAAATGAATAAAAATTTTGGCAGAATGAATAAAAGCAAAAGGGTCTACAGTGCATTTACAAATCCTTTTATAACAGAAGAGCAAAAATTGCTGAATCATGTAAACGAGTTGCCAGGTATCACATACATCTAGCAGAATGCCTGATTGAGTGTGATGGCCACAAGCGAGGTATTGTTCATATACAAACCTATTCAAAATGAGTCATTTAAATGAATGAAAGATCTGGTTCCGATCAAAAATATCTGAATCTTTACGGTATATAATATTTTTCACAAAAGAACACATTCAAAAACAATTTTTAGATTATTTCGCAAAAACACTGAATTCTAAAATATTCCTTTTTATAATCAGTTATGAAATGTGTAAAAGAAAAAAAAATTAAAATTATAGCTAAAAAATAAATGAATAAAAAAATAAAGTAAAATTCAAACACGCTGCCTGAAATCTGAATTCTTATTCAGGGTAACAGATTTTTAATGAATGATTAACAAAAAAATTCTCTTCTGATCTGAATCTTCACTTGTTAAGTCAGTTTCACTATTGCCTGGTATTGTTGGTGAGGGTGTTAATTCAATTCAATATTCCATTTATAACTTTCCTAACTTTCCTGTATTTTGGAAAACAATCTTGAAACCAAATAACAAATATAATTTTTTTTTTTTTTTTTAATATAATTCAATCTTTTTCATCATGGTATCCAGTGAGACTTAAAAAAAAAATGTTGGCACAATCAATTTATCTGGGAATGAAAAGAAACTAAATTTCGTTACAAAGGGTGCATCAATTAAAACATTATAGAAGCCTTGCTTTAACCCTTGGAACCCTCACAGCCATCAAAATACCCTGGGCTTGAGCTTAGAAAATTTTGAAAAAATTGAGCACAAAATACATTTAAAACATTGCTCAAAAGCAGACATCTTTGTTTATAACTATTCCATCATTTCATTAACCCCTTAGGTGCCAACTGAACCCTCACAACCAGATGTACACAGGCTGAAAACAATATTCTGCATGATTTGTGTACCAGAATATAAGAAACAACATGATGTTTCAGATTATAAATGATACAATGGCAGTTTTATATTGTACAGCTGACCTCTTTGTCAAATTGATATAAAACTATATCAATGTCTATAAAATGTTTTCTTCATATTGAGAAGGCAGGAAGTAAAAACCAAGAAAATAGAAATTCCAAATGGAACTATTTTATAGATCATCAAATTGACTGATTGGGTGTTATGGCATATCAATCCTTGTAGGTTATTTAGTGCCAAATCCTCTCTCTCTCTCATATATATATATATATATATATATATATATATATATATATATATGTGTGTGTGTAAAAATGATTTTTAAACAGATCTATTTGACCCATACATAAGATCTTAACAGGTACGACCACTCTGGGTCAGAGTGGAACTGGGAGTAATAGCAATGAAAATGAACTCCATAATTATCAGAGTTCCAGAACTGGAGCCTCATCACTAGATGCAGTTTAATACACAGGACACTTAGATGAACAAGATGTTATAGTTGTATTAGGGAACCTTCCCACTTCACTTCTCTATAAATAAACCTTATGAAATTTAAACTTTTGAAATAGACAGGAGAATTTTGAAGTACAAGTGTTTGCTTTCTCAATCTTTAACATTGGAAGCATGCTGGGTTTATAACCCAGAAGGTCTATAGTTAAGATGGCATCAAGCTACCAAAATCCACTTAGAAGAGCAAGGGTATGATTCCTGGAAAAATGAATTGAAAATCTTGCAGCTTATGATGGACCTTGATATAAAAAATAAAACACTTCAAGAAGAATATTACTTCTCAAAGATATAGGTTCCCTGCTAATTCTAAAATTGTGACAGACAGTAACAAAGTTTATTTCATAAGATTAAATGAATAGAAGAATCAAATGTTAAGAAAAAAAGGAAAAACAATATAGAGTTAAGATATTTGATCAAGAAGAAAAAAATTCTGACATTGTTTATAAAGGATTATTATTAGTTACTTGAAATCATATAATTGCTTGAAACAAAAAACAATTGTGTAAATTATTAGTATTAGGAGTACTTGAAACCATTGTGTGCATATATATATATATATATATATATATATATATATATACATACATACATACATACATACATACACTCCCCCATGGGGGTTGAGCACTCTGGCGAGGGAATTGTCGGCCGGCGCTAGCGTAATGCAAAGCTCTTTGAAAGAATTGAGCACTCTGGTAGCCGACAGGGTATAAAAAATGTAAACAAACGGCTGCTGCTGCTGTTGCTAAATAAATACCTTAAAAATTCCCTTAGCCAATGTGGTCCGCTTGGTGGCCGAGAGGTCCGAGACTTAATCTAACGTAAAGTTGGACGGGTTTCAATCCCGGCTTCGAGCGTCCTGTGTGTCTAGCCACACTGAGGAGTTCTGATAGAACGAAACAGTCTGTGGATGACTATATATATATATATATATAGTACAATTAAATGGAGACTCAAACTCGGTTAAGCCGTCATAATAAATTTATTTCGGCGGAGAATATAGTTGGTATATTCTCCGTCTCGTCGGAGAGAGAGAGAGAGAGAGAGAAACCATGTAATTGAGTACAAACTTTTAAAATGTTGATTACTTATAATCATGTCTTTTTAGTGTTAAGTGGATTCTGTTGGTACAATGTAACAATTGTAGTACTATTTTTTTTAAACAATTTTTGTAAAGTTTCTCCATGTCCACTCTTTCCATTGCTACTGACTGCCAAAACTATTTGTTCTGGGATATAGTATTATTAATTTTTTAAAATTAAACAACCAGACATTTATCAAAATAACAGTTTTTTGGTTTTTTTCAAAAGTACTACAAATTATATTTTCATTATTCCAAAAATAAAATAAGTTATAAAACTTAAAAATGAGACAAGTATTTGTTATTCACTTTCAGAAAAATGACTGCCATCAAAGCAGAAATTTCCATCTCATCAGTCACATAGCAACAATGAAAATGGGGAGAATTAAAAAAAAAATAAATAAATTAAAAAAAACCCCATGAAAATAGGATCACAATAAATACATACCAGTCTTAAAAATGGGCAGATTTTTTAAAAATCATATTGAAATAGTTGGTTAGTCGGTTTTATGGCATGTCAACCTTTATTGGGTTATCTAATACCAAAATTAGGGGTTTTTTTTTAAAGCTATTACTTTTATTTAATAATAATCATGTAAGTACAAATTTATATGGCTTGAAGTATTTCAATCTAATACAAATAATTTATACAATTATGTGGTTTCAAACATTTCAAGCAATTACATAGTTTCAGGTAACTAATAATAATCCTTTGTAAACAATCATATCTTCAAGTAGCTACTCTTAAAACAATTTATATATAATTATGCAATTTCAAGAATTCCTATCTAATACAAATAATTTTCAGATCTATTTGACTCTTAGATGTGATCATAACAGATACTACCACTCTGGATCAAAATGGATCTGTGAATAATGGCAACAAAAATGGTACTCCATTCTGTCCAGAGCTCTGGGACTGAGGCCTCACAACTGGATGCATACCCAGGACATCCTTTTGGGCGAGATGAGGCAATGTCTTACCATTCTGCAGTCAACATATTCTAAGAACCACCGACTGAGTAATTTTTTTTTTTTACTCTTTCACTTATAATCCAGAATCACTTATTTACTATTAAATTGTCAAAAAACTTTCTGGACACTTCATAGATTATTTATCTTTTTGTCATTATTAATTAAATATCTTACAAAAAGTAGTCTTTTCTTTTTGACAAGACAATAGTTATTTTCATCTTAGAAAAAAATCAAATAAAAAAAATAACTATCAAAGATGATTTCTTCTTATTGAAAATTTTCAGACAGAAAATCTGAGATAAAGATAAAACAGTCAATACAAAAATTTATTCCTTTCAAGCAAAAATATTACAAACTGTACCTTAACATCTGATCAAAAGATTATGAACAATCAAATATCTTGACTTTTCTTAAAGATAAGTTTTATCTCGCCATCACCACCCCAACACAATATATCTCTACCTTTATCTAAGAAATAGATAATTTTCATTGAAAATGTCTTCAATAAAAAAAAATTCTTTTTAAATAAATGTACAGAGAACAAAAAAAAAATTTAATTTTAATAAATTGAAAAAAAAAAAATTAAGGTTTGGTTTGTTTAATAGCATATCAACTTTCATGGGTTATTTAATACCAAAACCATCCTTAGAGAATAACAGTAGCAAGACTATTTAACCCATCATCATGTCATGCTGCTAGCACAGATTTCCCTGACTCTTGTCATTAGTCCCAATCAGCCATCGCTCCCAGCAGGTCTTCTTGACAACATCCTGTGTCCATACAGATCTGTTGTAAGTTCTTTCCCCAATACATTTTGTCAGCATTCACGTGGTGCATATATATATATATATATATATATATATAGCAGAATTAACACAACCGCTGCTTGAAAAAAAATTCCATTTTATCGGATAGGTTTGACTTCCATATGATCAATAACTATTGATAGCAGTCCATGCCTTTGCTAATCACATACTGATGTCACTTTCAGTAGATGAGATGCTGCTACTGAGGTACGTGAACTTGTCCACTAATTTCAAAGAATCACCATTTAGAGTGGAGATGTCTTTTTTATTAAAACACATGTACTCCATTTTATCTACATTCACATGGAAATCAATGCCTCTTGCTGCCTGCTCCAGACTATGCAGCATGTACTTGGCTTGGGCTGGGTTGGTGTATTTGCAAGAAGCACAGTCATCTGTGTAGTCTGCATCCCTAATAGTTTTTAAAGGGTATCATCTGCTTCTTGAACTCAAAGGTTAATAAAATAAGATATAATTTTTTTTAAATTTATAATGTGAAGGGCAACATTAAAGCCTAAGATAAATTTAGATATTGATGATTATCTTTCGAGGTATATTCTGCATCTTTATCTCTTACATGCAACATCTTGTGCAATCTGTGAATCAAAACACAGATAAGATAGAAAACTGGATGACTTTTAAAGTTTTAAGCAAAAGAATTCAGTTAAATAGTTAATATTAAAATTCAAACACATTTATTTTCAAGGCAACATCTACAAAAATGTTAGCAGTTAAATATTTTCCAATAAAAAAAAAATTATAATCAACATTTACACCCCAATATAATAGATTCTCTAACTACAAACCAAATTATTGAAATGGGGTATTTTTTTTTTTTTTTAATCCTATGAGTTTCGAGTAAGAAAATTCAAGTGACCCATTATTTAGAATCAGATTGTAGATATCATGGATGGCAAAACTAACTATTTCTGTATAAATATCACAGAAAATATTTTAAGTCATTCTGGCTAAAAGAAAGAAGTCATAAAACATAAACAAGAAATCCAGAATAATTGAAATTATGCAAGATTCATTAACTTTCTTTTACAAGAAAAAATTAATCTACTATTTCATGAGTGTGTGTTTGTGTGTATGTATATATAACTGACAATAAATCTATGAACAGATGAAAAACATCAAATAATCAAATGATATTCTTGCAATTCATTAAATATGAGAGAGAGAGAGAGAGAGATGGGGCATTTATGCCTATATATATCTATATCCCCTTCATAATCTAAAGCAAACATATCTACTTGAAAAATTATTCTATATTAGCCAACCATAATCAAGGGTGACCCAAAGGCTCCCTCTTTAATAGCTACTACACCAAGGTATAGAGGAGGGCACTACTACTTCCCTTGGATTACTCCACTTACTTTATAATGTTGAGTGTTTAGCAATGAGGCATCAACAACTATTTTTTTTAGTTGTTAGTCTGGCTCAACTTGGAAACCCCAGCCTTCCAGACAATTGGTAAACACTCTAGTCATTATGCCCATGGGCCTTATGGAGGTGCCCTTGGTGTAATGATTATCGTTGTAGGAAATGGACACGGTGACACGAGTTCAAATCCTCGACGAGACTAATTGCATTTTACATAGCATTAATACCCTTGGGAAAGGTATGAATCCAATTAGTCTCCCTCCAGCTATGGGTAAATAGTAGGACAGGCTAGGTTCTTCAGCCTTGGTGAGGCAACTAGTCTAGGAGAAGGAAAACTCCAAATTCAAACCTTTTAAACTCCGCTTAAAAATTGACCTTGTGTCATATCCTGCCCGAGTGGAGGGGTTGGGTAAATAGGATTATGCCCATGGGCCAAGTCATGTCAGGATGGCTGAGCAGTCCAAGGCACCAGGTTCAAAGATTAAGTTTCTTTAAACAGATCATTATATATATATATATATATATATATATATATATACACACACACACACACATACATACATACACACACACAATTTGCTTGTTTGTGTATTTATTACCGCTGAACTCCAAAGCTAATAAGCCAATATTGTAACTTGGCATGCAAACTCCTTTTACCTCAAGGGATATTTTAACGGTATGCTTTTGGGGAGGGGCACCCAGTAGTACCCAGAACATTCTAGCTGAAAATTGATCAGGAAGGTCTAATTTGTCAAGAAACCAAATAAACTAGCATCTACAAGAATGCCCCTACCCCTCATGAAAAGATCAGAACTTTTGGCAAGACTCATTCTACCAGCAAACTCCTTGGCTAATGGGCCAATTTTAATGAAACTTGGCATGTAAACTACTTTCAGTTCAAGAAATGTTTTAAAGGCATCTGCAAGGACCAAGGTAGAAGATTTGCCCCCAAATCCAAATCAGTCATCTTCATTTAGCTTATAAAACAGTTTACTAGTCTTACAAGGTAGTTCAACTTTCAAGAGGCCTTTTAATAAAACAATTTAACTAAATCATTTTGAATTTCTTCTGTCTTTCAGTATAAAAAGATATTACAATTAATAATATATAGTAGTGATACATTTATGAAAACTATTAAAATTAAGTTTAATATATTTATAAAATCAATTCACTAAATTGCCATTTCATAGATACAAGATATTAAAACCTCAAAACATCATTTGCGAACACTGTTGCTCTTTAAGTTTTATTAGCTCATTGAAGAGAGAAAAAAAAGCTATTGTTTCAAATGTGAAAACACAGTGTTTTAAAAGTTAAAAAAAACTCATACCAAGCTTCTGGTGAGTGAGGTTTGTGGTTATAAATCAACTAAGGAAAAAAATAAAACATTATTTGAAAAAAAAAGAAAAAAGTCTTTTTCCCCTCCCAGTCTAGTCTTTAGAAGTTTAGCTTCAGTGGTAGAAAGCCTGATACAAGAAGAAAAAATATAAACCTTAAAATGCTATTAGACACTTTTCAGCAATCAATTGGCTTTAAGGATTATTTAGACAACTTGTTGATTGTTACTTGACCAATAATGTTTTTAAACAATCTGTATTAAAAAGTGATAGTACTTATTATACAGTGTACCCCGGATATAAGAGAGTTTTTCTCTGGTCCCAAATTAGAACCTGAGTTACCTAAACAAAAGAGACCAAACCCGACAACTCTCTTATATCCGGGTTACACAATATATAGGGTTTTCCCATCATTTCTCAATTATTTAGTTTTTGGTATTCACCTAAATATTCAACATGCACAGATTCCTCTAAGTAAGTACTTTAAATCTTAAAAGAAACCTCCAGGGGCACTATTCAGCATGCCATAGGATTGTTGTTTGACCTGTCTGTTCTAGCTCAATTTTAATCTGTGGATCTAGCTAAATTTTCCTGCACATATCTTGATCTGACGATTGGAAAATAACCTTTTGTTTTTTAAGTCTTGAAAATGCTTGTTTCAAATTAATTTGACACTATCAAGTAATAAAATGAAAATATAGAGGTCCTTAAAGGGTTTTTTTTTTTAAACTATCAAACTAAAAGAAATATAATTTTATATACACAAAGTTTTGGGTTTTTTGTTTTTTTTTTCAAAATACATGAATATTTAGTTCATTACTTAGGAACTGGTTATAGTAAATTTTATGACAAAAATAATGTAACCATGATTATTAAGTGTGTCAAGTGAATTGACACTTCTCTTGAGTGAAACTCCTACTTCTGACTTTAATTAATTTGATTAAAAATTGTAAAAGAATAAAATGGAATCTACCTGTATCTCAAAGATAGAAATTCTGGTTTTGATGAAGACTTCCTCTATGCATCTTCAATTAACCATTATTGTCAACTAGAACTATAAGAGGATCCTGAAAAATTCTTTTGACAATTAAGAAAATTATTATTTTTTTTTTTTTTTAAATAATCTTATTGAATTTCTTTGGACAGTCTAAAGACACTACCAACTACAGGCTAAGCGTACTGAAAAAAGAAAATATGTACACAAATGTTTTAACATGGAGGCACACATAGTATAATGATTATTATCGCAGGAAATAAAATCTGCGACCCAAGTTCAAACCCCGGATGAGTTTGTTTGCATTTCACTTTGCACTAATGCACTTAGGAAAGGCATGAATCCATATCATCTCCCACCTGCAATAGGTACATATATAGTAGGGGCAAACCAAGCTTTTTAGCATTGCTAAAGAAAACAAGTCTAGGAGAAGGAAAACATTGAATTTCTACAGTTCTAGATTCTACCTTTTTTGGATAGCTGAAAACTTTTCAACCTCCCCCTCCCATACACACAACAATGACTTTTTGGTTTACATACTTTCGTAACTTTGCTAGGATAATAATTGTGATAAATAACTAAAATTTAAATGTTTCAGATTTATCATTACATTATTCTTCAAATCTGCTTATACCTTTTTTAATAACCATTCACTTTTTGGAATCCTCAAATCAGTTATGAGCAAAATACTTTAAGAAACCTTAATAAGAATAATTCAGAATTAATTTGTTTATCCTCAACAGATGATCAAATGATATAAATCAACCACATTTGATATGCATATTGATTTGAAGAATATAAAAAGGCTAAAAATACTTATGAAAATGAATGCGATTCAAGTTTGTCATCACAAAGACAAGCTAGTATTCAGGTCTGGTTTGATTTTATGGCATATCAACCATTGTAGGTTATTTAATGCCAAATCCATTTTCATACATATAAACAGTTTGAAAGTAAATATGGATAAGATCCGACAATTTCTTTGGGAAATCCAACATTTTCAAATATTTTTCCACGTGCCAGACACGTTCTAATGACTTTTGAATTATGAATGCTATGTGCATGTTTATATATCTTTTCATTGTATATTTCTCATTTGCTTCTGTCATCTCAGCAAGCATCCATCACTATGTGAACTATTTTGATATCCAAGTCCTGACGATGGTTACTGAAACCGAAACATTAACTTCACATAATATATTTACCTATTTAAATTGTTTTTTCTGCTATCTTCATATATATAAACAGTTCTATTTCAAACAATTCAGTTTAACATAAGCACACAGTTTACTTTTATTTGACCCATAGATAGAACCCTATCAGGTGCAATCACTCTGGGCCAGAGTGGACCTGGGAGCAATGGCAATAAAGGGGCACTCCACATTCCCCAAAGCTCCAGCATTACTGGAGCCTCACCATCAGATTGTTTAGCGTCATATCTAGGACACTTGTTGTGGGGGGAGTCTTACCCCTCTGCAGAGATGCAGCCAGTATATTCTGCAGCCCCAGTTGATTAGGCCACTAGTATTCAGCTTACTTTCCAAACAAAAGAAATTTCATTTGCCACCACTTGAATAAATACAACCCTATGACTAGAAGGTCAAAGGGTACACAGTCAAAACTTTCTAAAGATAAAAAAAAATAACCTAGAAATAGTCCAATTAAAATATGAATGACCCTTTGCTGTATGTGCTGAGGCTCAAAGATAACTGGAATTAAATTTCATGAAATGTCATACCAAAACACAATTTCCCTATTGTGTATATGTACCTATTGTAATTTGATCCTTGAGTTTTAAGAAACTGGAAGTACCAGTTCTACCATCAAAACAAGTACTGGCGAGAGAGAGAGAGAGAGAACCTTTGATTGGAGTCTAGTGTGGAATTTATTACAGTTATCTCACCAAGAAATTCTGACAGTATCCTTAGAAACCAGTGATAGAAAAAAATGTCATTCATTCATAAAATATTACTATTAAACTTTTAATACAATATTTTAAGCTTTGTCGTCTTTAATGATATACAAACTTTTATTCTATGTTGCTTCTGAAATGATTAAAATTCAAGGACTCTCCTCCTCAAATTCAATACAAATTTAAAATTAATTATTAACCCCTTTACTTACCAGGTTTGCAGATATCAAATGCACTCCGACAAAGCATGCAGACTAAAAAGTATATTCTGCATCTCTTGCATGTCATAACATTAAAAACTAGATACTTCAAATTATAATTAATGCAATGATTCATTGAAAATGTGTAGATCTTTTTGCCACAAATTTTTTACTCATACACTGAGCATACAGGCAGTTACCCAGGGTGCCAATTACTTGGGGATACCTGCACATGAAACAGTAGGACTTGATTTCATATATATATATATATATATATATATATATATATATATATATATATATATATATATATATATATATGGAAAAAAAAGTCAAAATAAGAAAAATTCTCAGCTATGAAATCACAGTGCTCATACACTGGGCATACAGGCAGTTAACCCAGAGTGCCAATTACTTGGGAATACCTGCACATGAAACAGTAGGACTTGATATATATATGAAAAAAAAAAAAAAAAAAAAAAAAAAAAAAAAAACAGAAAAAAAAAAAAAAAAACAGAAAAAGTCAAAATAAGAAAAATTCTGAGCTATGAAATCACAGTGCTCACAATAGTTGGGCTTTGCAAGGGGTGGAGGAGATAAATGGGAGTTTGCAAGGAAATTTCTGGGGCACACTTTTTGTTTTATGATAAGCTCAGCCAGTTTAGTATGCATGTGTCATTCTCCATCCTCCTCACCACCATCCTCCTCTTAGCAGTCTTTGTGGTGCCAGTCAGAATCTTTTCTCTACCCTCACTTATTATAGTTATTTTATGCCCCCCCTCTGTAAATCTAATAATTCACCAAATGTCCATACAATTCAGGCTCCACTATTTTGGGGTCAAATTAAAATCTAACTTTGAGAAATTGGAAGAGTCATACAAGAAAAAGTTTTATATGATATTAGGAGATCCAGCCCAAATTGCTTTTTAGGTAGGCGTCTGTTTCATTCTGTTTGACAAGCCCCCTTACTGTCAAAGGGTTGACCAACTTAAAGAAAACAAAAATCATAAAAACCATATTTTGTCTAAATTTAAGTTACCTCTCCAACTTTGGAAAATAAATATTTATACAAAATATTAATTTTTAGGGTTTTCAAAGGTATCTGAAATGTATAAACAAACCAGAAGCTGTCTTGCATACGAGTCATTCTTGATAAATAAAACAAAATATCCTTTAAATATCAAGGATTATCCTAAACTTTAAAATAACTATACATTGTTTATTTTTAATAATGACCATTTTCCAAGCCATATATAATACAGGTAATTACTGCCGATAGAAATAATATATCAATTTAGAGAGCATAGCTTTCAGATTGCCTAGAGCACCAAGAACATTAAGGCCAGCCTTGATCACAAATATTTTATAAAGTCTAGCTGCTTTCGACGTCTATAACATTTAAGATTATGCCAAGCATTTTGATTAAGTACTTTTCCTGGAAGATTTATCATCCCAAAGTCTATCTCTCAATAATCAGGATTCCAGAAAATACTTCAGCTAAGCTTAACTGTTTTCCCCCTCTTCAAATCCAATGCCGGATTTAGCAAAGTTATCCTGACGCACTACATTCGATACATCTCAGATATCAAAATTCACCTGATCATTCATGGCTTCTAGGATTGTTTTAAATTTAGCACAAATTATTACAAAAATAATATTGCACCAAGAGATAGGTTATATCATGCATAAATATAGTCACAAAATCTAACTAGATAATTCATTTTGTAAAGTTCAAAAAGTAGATGATATAGATATATAAGTAAAAAAAAAAAAAAAAAAAAAAAGAGTTTCTACTTTGTAATCAGCTATGATAAGAAATGGGGAATTTAGATTTATTTTTTTATAGTGTTAACTTAGAATGACCTGTGAACTTGGCTTTCTATTGAAACCATTTGCAGTAGCCTTTTTTTAATGAAAGGTCTTTAAACAAATATTTATGCCCCATCTCCAATGGAAGGTTTTTTTTTTGGGGGGGCACATTTTATGACCTCAGGTACAAGGTATCTGACAACAAAGAGGCTACTTGATTCAAAGGGTTAACAAATTTTATACTTTTTAATATTTTAGGTACAAATGATCACAGCAGTAAAAAGCTGATATAATAATGAATTTCAAATTTTACTGATCTAAAAACATACCACCTGATGTTCTTAGGATAGTAGTCTAGTGAATATAAGTTGGCGAGCGTAGTCGAGGGCGACCAGAAGGCTCCCTTTTCAATAGCTACAACACTGAGGTGTAGGGGAAGGTGCTAATCCTTTCCCTGGATTGCTTCACTTTACCCTTGATATGTAACTTATATTGCCGAGTGTTAAGCAAGGGGGTATCAAGTACCATTTTTAAAGTCTTTGGTTTGACGTGACCTGGGATTGAACCCAGGTCTCCCGGACCATCGAGGAACACTCTACCCACTAGGCCAATCCCGAGTTAAAAGTGCTGCAGTTATCCAGTGTTCAAGAGTTCAATAATTTGATTAGTAAAAATTCCATAAGAGACAAGTAAAAATAGTACCACAAAAGAAAAAAGAAAAAAAAAAAAAATCAACTCGTACAAAATACCTTTCTATTAACCAAATGAACACCTAGAGACAACAAGGTAAATGACAAACATATATGAGAGTGCATGTAGCATAAGTTATCATAAGGAAATGAACTTGGTGAACAGAGTTCAAATCCTGGATGATGATGTTTGTATTTCACTAGTGTTTTTGCAAAAGGCAAGAAAGTCCTTTTCTCCTTTAGCTATGGTAAATAGTTGGCCAGACTGAGTTGGCAACCAACCGAAAAGAAAAAACGGAATTCAAAACCTGAGGAGAGCTGTTCAGAGAATCTGTGACACACTGTTGCACTAATCTTCTATAATCAGCTCATCCAAAAAATCTGAGGCTGGTCCTAATTGGGCCTTCATCACTAATAAGCAAATCACCGAGGAAGATAGTCTATTAGTTAAAATCTTAATTTAAACTGTTGAGCTTTCATAAGCTTAGATTGACAGAATACATTACATACACTTGTTATTAGCCATGAAAAAATTCAGATATATTTACTTTTACCCTCCCCCCACTCCACCATTCCACATTGAATAACATTAACATATGCTTACCATTGGAATTCTTTAATTAGCACTCTTTCCTTGTTTGGATAAAGCAAAGCTTCCATGTTTCAAATGACAGCAAAAATGTTTTGCTACCATAATGGATTTTCTCATTACACCCATCTTTGTAATGGTATATTCTGGTGAGAGAAGTGTTACACACACACATACACACACTTTTAACTATAAAATAAAACTAGGTAAAAATTCACGATTGAGTTTCATATGCCTGATCTTCAGGTGAGCTTTAGGTGTTGATAGAAGCTAACCTGAATATCAGGTACATGAAACTCAGTCTTAAATTATTACCTTGTTTTATTCTAAAGTTAAAACATTGTGACGTTGCACTGAATTCTTACACATAGAACACTATTTTACCAAGTTAAAACTTGTTTTAGTAGCAAATTTTAATTATATATCTTTCATAGAGTAATTTTATTAAACATGTTTCTTTATACACCTATAAATAACTAGAACAAAACTGGTAACTGATAGGCACTGTGTCATGTCCCTTAGAAATATTACCAATAGTAACCTCTTAGGATGCCTACCTCTTGCCATGAAGTACATAATATATTATTACATGCCTTCTCCCAACTCCATTCAATTCCCTAGGCTTAGAGTGACATAGAATCCAATTTCCAATCCTCTACAATTTCTCTCTTCCTTTTTGCTCCTTGGGTGGAAACGAAAGAGGAAGCAAAACATAAGAGTTTAAGATAGCCATTAAGTGACTCATACACAGGATATTCTTAATTTCTCCAGGAAACCAAAACACAATTTTCATGTTGGTGTTTCTTCCCCTGTTAAAAAAATTTCTTCAACCAATCAATCACCATTTGCCTAATTATCTTATTTCATAATTAGGATTGGCAAAGTTGATCTGGGAGGAGGAGGAGGAGGAGAGCAAAGAAAGGGGGGGGTAATTAAATCAGCAGATATAGATATTTTTTTTTCAAAAGAGACAACGAACAGACTATTCAAAGATTTTACTGAAATTCCATAAACCTGTTGAATTCTAATAACAGTAGTCCATGATGATATTGATGCTTCTGTTTAGAAAGGAGTGAGATTCTAATTGACATTTCAGAGTTATATTTTGGATGGTTAAAAAAGTGACAGTACAAATACAGACCCCACTAAATTCTCATTCAATTGAAAATTTGGCTAAGAGCATCTTAAGTCTATTGTTCTACTATAAACAAGCTAGACAAGTGAATATAACAACCCACGCAAATATATGAGACGCATAAAAACACAAATAAAAGAAAAAACAACATTGTCATTTTTTTCTTTAAATGAAATACAATCATTTTCAGCAAAGAGTATTTTAAATACAATATTCACCTAAAGAGTGATAAACATTTTTTAGCAACTTATAAATAATCTATATTTTAATAAGTATGGTATTGTAATATAAAAACAATGTATTTTAATATGTATTGTACTGTAATATAGTAAAAATGACATAAGATTTTTGTTAATGCAATAAAAAAACATTAAAATGATTTAGAAAATTAGTCAATTACAAATGGCAACTTCAAAGGGTTCACACTCATCCCAATCATTATAATTTATCACGCAATAACTTTAATACTAATTACAGAGTACTTATTCGTAATTAAATAGAATTTAGTTTGGTTTAATTTATTTAACAGCACATCAACTCGTTATGGGTAATTTAATGCTGAAATTTGATGTATTTGTAAATGTTTCTTAGTACTCATAACTATATTTTCAATGTTCCATTGAAATCCATTTTTTTTCTTATTTGTCTGTAATAATCATTTATTTGTACAGTTATATGGTTTCAAGTATTCCTATCAAATACAAATATTTTAAACACAATTATATGGTTTCGAGTAATTATTCCTATTTTTTAGTAAATTGTTTGCATATAAGACTTCAAGCATTCCAATCCAATTTCAAACAAATTTATTTGGTCCATGAAACCCTAGGCTGTACTACTACCACCACCACCACCACAGGTCATGTTGGGCCTGGGAGTAATGGCAGTAAAGTGGGTACTCAACATTCTTCAGAACTCCAGTACTAGAGCCTCACCACCGGATGCAGGTTAATTAGAACTCCCACACATACATTTTTTTTTGTGGGGGTTACACCTATGCAGTCAACCCCACCTAGCCAACAAGGCAATAGAATGTGACTCAGCATTGGGCTTAATAGCTACCAAAGGTAGCCTCAAAGCAAGATATTCTAAATGTTTGGGGTTTTTTCTTAAACCCCTTTTTATATAGATAAAAAAGAATTACTGCCATACAAATATGAACAAAAATAAATGAGAAAAAAAAAGAAAAAAAAAAAAAAGGAAAATTTTTGAGTAGAATTAGTATATTCATCTTGAACTTTATAATTTATTATGATGGTTATTTTCAAGGTCACTTTATGTAAAACTGCAAAAGTCAATCATTAATATAGATAAATAAACAAACACATTTTAGTATATCATTAAAATTATATATATATATATATATATATATATATATATATATATATATATATATATATATATATATATATATATAACCCAGAAAAAACA
>CAUZXS010006317.1:65000-72500 GCA_963585895.1 Sepioteuthis lessoniana
AAATGGTACCAAAGTCAATTAGAATGCATGTTAAATATTTTTAATCAAATAATATTAGTAATGAAAAACAAAAAGCTATTTTCATTAATTAGAAAATCAATGTAAATGTGACAAATCGTTATTTTGTATTCATTTTTGATCATTTGAATGCTTTGGTAGATATATTCTTCAGCCTTACTCATATATATGCTGTGTCTAACAGTCTTTAGAATTAACTTAATATATACTTTTTTTTAATTCACTTAATATATATATCTTTTCAACTTCTCAAAAATAAAGTACTAAGTAACTAGTATAAGTATATACTTGTGTAATGAAAGATTTTAGACCAATTTTTCACTGATTAAAAAAAAAAAAAAAAAGAGGGGGATTCATTACACGAGTTGTTTTCAAAATGTTGAAGTTTACAGACAGTAGTTCATTACATACAATATATAAAAACAGCTTTTTGTGGCTAAAAATTAGGGTCCATTCATTATTCTAGTAGATATATTTCCTTGGATGTCAAAGAATGAACTGTTATAAGCTGTCAAAAAGATGCCATGTTAGCTTAAAGAAACATAATATTCACTTAAGAATAAAAGAAAAGCAATACTTCACATCCTCAAGCTAAACATACACGAGCAGAAAAAGAAAAACTCAACTGACTTCAGTTAAGATGGATCCAATTCAATAATACTGAAGAATCACCCCCCCCAAAGAGTTGTGTATTGTATCAAAATTGTTTACTTTTAAAAATTAGTTCTGTTTTTCAGCCGAGATTTCAACTTGAAACAAATGGAAAATAATATTTCACATATCAATAAATATTTGAAGTGATACGAGTGTTACAAATAAATTAATGCATTTTTTTTTTCTTTTTTCAATTCCTTAAACCTAAAATTTAGTCGAGGGTGACCAGAAGGCTCCCTTTTCAATAGCTACTACACCAAGGTGTAGGGGAGGGTGCCATTCCTTTCCCTATATTGCTCCACTTTACCCTTGATACGTACCTTATATTGCTTAGTGTTAAGCGAGTAGGTATCAAGTACCATTTTTAAAGTCTTTGGTATGACGTGAATGTGATCTGGGACTGAACCCTGGTCTCCCGGACCATTGGCAAACTACCTTTTAGATCAATGAGCTGGTTCTGGCTATTAAGTTTGGTTTCTTTGTTGAATAGCATATAAACCTTTATGGGTTATTTAATGCCAAACCCATCCTTATAGAAGAACAGCAGTGATACTATTTAACCCACAGCTGTTGGGTCATGATAAGAGGATTTATACCTTTCCCAAGGGTATTAATCTGAAAGGGAAGTAACTGGAGTTGGAATTCTTATTTTGACACCACAGTCCTGCACTTTAGCCATTATGCCAAGAGGACTCCAAATTCTGACCAAGAGGAATAGACACAAATGCTTTTTAACTGTTTACTGTACAGCATCTCATCCTCAATATAGTTAAGTAATTAGTATAAGTAGTAATAGTAACAATTTTAACCAAACTACATTTATCTTCATCTTCAAAATCTGTATTTCAGAAATTTTTTAGATTTTACTAGAATATTGGCCATCATAAGATGGTGTTTTAATGCTGGATTAGAAATATACTACTGTTATTGTGGATATCAGGTTTTATCATTCTTGGCCACCATACTTCAGCTGTCAAATTCAAATAGCCCTCATCACATGAGTAAGGAAAGCTGACTCAATACCCACATGAACAGAGTTGAAAGGTAAACCACCTGCTTTATTCAAATGTATTTTTCATGATATTTTAATTAAAAAATAATACTTTACAAAATGCACTTAATTATTAATTCAAGTAATTTTCATAGACTTTTATATTTCTATAAAAAGGTTGTTTTTGGAAGATTTTTAAAAAAAAATTTTTATTTAAGTTTTTTTTTTCTTTTATCCATGTCAATTTTTGATGATTAAAATCATCATAAAAATAGTGTATCTACCCAACCCCTTTGCAATGGATAGAATATGACAAAGTCAATTTTTAAGCAAAGTACAGCCAATTTAATTTCAGAATGTTCCTTCTCTTACACCAGTTATTGTAACAAGGCTAAAGAACAGTCAGAAGAAAAGACTGATTTTAACAACATTCCAACCTGTCTCAAGTTATTTTATGCCTAGAGGTTAGAGAATTGCATTCATAGTACACTGGCATTGACATTTTTTCTGTAATTGTTTAAAGTTTTTTTGGCACATGGTCCTATCAAATATGAAAAATTTTTTTAAACTGATCTATCAGATCCAAAGATAAGACCCTAACAGGTACGACCATGGCAGGTCAGTGGACCTGAGAGTAATGGCAATAAAGGAGTACTCACACTCCATAGATCTCTAGAACCATCAGATGCAATTTAGTGTCATACCCAGGACATATCTTGGAGGGGAAAGGATCTTATCCCTTTGCAGAGGGCAAAAATCACCATATTCTAAGCCCTGTCAACAAAAAAGAAACAGCAATTGGATTTTTTGCCCATTTTAAGGGCATTACAGGAAATGCATTCAGTACCGGACATTGGCCTAGGGGTTAGAGTGTTCACCAATGGCCCGGGAGACCTGGGTTCAATCCCAGGTCGAGTCATACCAAAGACTCAAAAAATGGTACTTGATGCCTCCTTGCTTAACACTCAGCATTATAAGGTACGGATCAAGGGTAAAGTAGAGCAATCCAGGGAAGGAGTAGCGCCCTCCCCTACACCTTGGTGTAGTAGCTATCGAAAAGGGAGCCTTCGGGTCACCCTCGACTAACATCGCCAACTTTACTTTTACTTTACAGGAAAATCCTGCTTTAAATATGCAAAAAATTACTTTTTTTTTTTAAACTTTACCCAATTTTCTTGCAATTAACACCCAAATTAAAACTTGAAAAAGATATTCAAATTACTAAAACAGGTTTTAGAACTTTGATTAAAAAAAAAAAAAAAAAAAAAAAAAAGCATTCTGTAAGCCTTTCTATCATTTGGAAATGTTTCAGTGCAATACTAAAGTAAAGATGATTAGATTAATATGAAGAGAGATCTAAAACAGACAAAAGACAAAGAATGTCAAGATTATAAATCAAATGACAGGGACAAACGTCAGTACTTTACTCAGTACACACAAGATTCCTTTATTGATTCAAGTAACCAGTTTGAAAAATAGTTGTTTCAGCTTCAACTACATACAACATTTTATTGACTTTTCAGTCAAACCTTATAGTGATATTTGTACCCAATGTCTTAACACTGTCTTCTTATCAGTTAATTCAAATCTTACACCATTGAATTAACACTTCATTGCTGAGCTTATGTATATTGATTGGAAAGTTAGGTATACAACAAAAAGAATTTCATCTGGGATTTCCATAATGGGACAAATATTTGGAGGCTATTGGGTAGTCATACTTTGGAATAGAAATCCTGCTTGACCTCAGAATAAATCATCTGATGAAGTTTTGGTTGGCAGAATAGATTTATTTTTGTAGCATGTATATAAAATATACTTTGCAAGCCAATAAAAATTACTGGATACTTGTATTGATGGTCACTGTCTTTATAACCCATCATAAAAGGATTTTTTCTCAAGAAATGACAATTACACCAAGAAAAATACATTAAATGCATGCGCATTTTTTATACAAATCTCCATTAATTCTGATTTATTCCACACTGAGAGTTTAGAGAATCACATCTAATTCTACATTTTTTTGGCACATATCTATATCAAGTGTTCTCATCCAAGCAAAATAATTTGCACACAGTTTTATGATTTCAAGTATTCCTATCAAATATGAATAACCTTTAAAGAGATCTATTTGACCCATAGATGAGACCCTAACAGGTACTACTACTCCAGGTCAAAGTGAAACTGAGAGCAATGACAATGAAGGGGGTCCATACTTGACAAAACTAGAGCCTTACCATCAATTTAGTGTCATACCCAGGACATCATCCCGGTTTGGTTTTATGGCATAACCTTGTTGGTTATTTAATGCCATATCCTGTTTTTGCATATATATTAAATATACGATTTGCAAACACATTTTTTAGATATACACAGTTAAATGATCAAACAGTTCTATTTCAAAATATTCAATTTAGTATAAGTCATTTGTTTGTATTCTGGTTAAATTTCAAACAGTTCTATTTAACCCATAGATAGGACCCAGTCAGGTGCTATCACTCTGGGTTACAGTAGACCTGGAAGCAATGACAATAAAGGGGTATTTTACATTCCCCAAAGCTCCAGTATTACTGCAGCCTCACCATCAAATTGTTTAATGTCATATCCAGGACACTCGTTGAGGGAGGGATCTTACCCCTCTGAGGAGATGCAGTCGGTGTATTCTACAGCCACCCCACCCCAACCAACCAGGCTGTTCCTTTTTGGAGAGTTCTTCCACATTTGCAGGAGATACAGCCAAGCATATTCTAAGCCCTTGCTGACAATTCTGAATAGCCTTAAAATATTTACATTCTATACAATATATTTAAAATCTACTTCTTCACTTTCTAAAAAGACTGATATTTAATTATAAAAAAGTAAAAAATAAAAACAATCCAAATTTTAAAATTAGGTGCATATCTTATGCGCAGTAATGGTTCTATACTATAAAATCTAATAAAACTTCATCTGATAAAGGAAGATTGTACAGTAAAATGAATCAATAAACTTGCTTTTTTTTTTTTTTTTTTAAAGATATTTTGAATTTCCTGCCAGAAATATTTTCTGCATTAACATTAATGATTCAAGATGAATTTGTGGAGAAAAAAAAATTAATTAAATTAGATTTTTTTGCATGTAACCCAGTTGGGATATGAAATCTATTTTTAAAAAAAATAGACCAAAAAAAAAAAAAAAAAAAAAAAAAACTGCATGGTGCAAATTGACTTTATTAAAAAGAAAAAAAAAAAATTCAAGTCATTGGAATTTAGGTCTTAAAAACATTAAAATATTTTAGTAAAAAAATATACTGTAGTCTCTCTGCCTTTTATAAAGAAATACTTAAAAAAAATTTTTTTTTTTTTTTTACTTTGTTTTTAGTCAATACAAATTTTGTTCAATCATTTTGCATACATTAAGTATTCTGATTAAATATGAATCATTTTTTAAAGTAATAAACCCCCACCAAAAAAATAGGAATCCAAACAGCAGTCATTAAACTATGCAGGTGATATCACAACAAGGTTGATTAAGATGGCAGCAACGTCCATTGATATCATTTTTATAGGTTTTATTTTATCGTTATAGTGTCAAAATAGTCCTTTTCAAGTTTATCAATTGATGTTCAAGAAAGTAAAATTTGTATAGATGAATTGTATGATCAAACTGATAAAGGCATCACCTGTGTTAAAAAAATAAAAAAGATTTAGCTTTGTTTATGGCTGTTTTTTTATTATCACATAATGCCTTCAAAGAATTGGTTTATAACAGCTAATACAGAGTAAACTAAAAATGTTTGCAGTTATGCAAGCTTTCTGCCACAAGATATGACTCAAGGTCAGTTTTTAAGCAGACTATAGCTGGTTTGAATCCAGGTTTTTTTTCCTTCAAAACTGGTTGTCTAACCAAGGCTTAAAGAGCTCCGTCTGCCCTACTATTTACCAATAGCTGTGTGAAGAACAGATGGATTTATTTTTCCAAAGAACATTAGAACAAAGTGAAACAAAAACAGCCTCAACCAGGATTTGAACCCAGATTGCTGATTCCATTTCCTAGGATGATAACTGTTACACTAATTGCACCACCTAAACTGAGAATATTATATGCAAAATCTTTGTATATAAAGTTTTGATTTCAACTAAGAATTTAAAGCAGTAACTGATATCAACTCCTGGGGGTCAATGGGACTATCAAATGCCTTGGGAGTTAGAAGGGAGCCAATAAAAGTAGTGGGAATTAAATGCTGACATTAAGAGAAAAGCAGAGACTCAGACTATTTATGCCAAATGACAACAAATAGTTTCTATATTATGTATTGCTCATATTTCATACAACATATTCAAGATATATCAATGCTGTATTTTTATATATTTCAAGTCACACTATTACATTCACTTTTAGGCTAATACCCTTGTGAAAGGGTATAAACCACCTTATCCTGTAGCTATGAATAAATAGTTTGGTTTGGTTTCTTTGTTTAATGGCATATCAATCTTTGTAGGTTATTTAATGCCAAAGCTATTCTCCTAGAAGAATAGTAGTGGTACTATTTAACCCATACCTGGGAGGATGAGGGGGTTCATACCTTTTCCAAGGGTATTTGCCCAAAAGTGAATGTAGAGTAAACAGTACTACTACTGCTACAAGGATGACTGATTAAATAACCCATGAAGGTTGATATGTCATTAAACAAAGAATGAAAGAAAAAAAAAAGAAAAAATTTCAATGAGATTAAACACTTAAATTGAATTCCAGAATTATGTTTAATATTTTTCATAATTACTACAAAACTATGTATATATATATATCTCAAGAGTGATATTCACATGGGGAAGGGGTTATACAGAACAAGTCTGGTAAAGTATAATATGCATTTTCCTCTCTAAATGGCAACTATATATGTCTAACTAGTTATTATTTATCATTGCAGGGGGAGAAAGGGAATTACTGAAAAATCAAGAATTCCATAAAACATCCATTCAACATAAGTCATTTGTTTGCATTCAGTTTAAATGGTCAAACAGTTCTATTTGACTCATAGATGAGACCTTATTAGGTGCTACTACTTTTGGTCAGAGTGGAGTTGGGAGCAATGGCAATGAAAGATACTCTACATTCCCCTAGAGCTCCAGAGACAGTGTATTCTACAGACCCAGCCAATAGAGTTGACAGAATTTTCAATCAATGTAAACGAAAAGGTTAAATGTCTATTTATTTTACGCTTAAATAATAAATTTTAATATGCCCATTACTTTACCAGGGAACACTAAAAAAAAATTGCATCAATCAAAGTTCAGACAGAGATTGATTTTAATGGCATGTCAACCCATCTTTGATTATTTCAGGCCTAGACATAAGGGAATTGCATTCATTTTAAATTTATATTTGTGTGTAATTGTTTAAGAATTTCTTTTCACAGTTGAATGGTTTCAAATAATAACAACCCTTAGTTAACAATTGTAACTTCAAGTAATTATTTGTAATCCAAATAATTTAGTTATACATCAAGTATTCCAACCAAATATGAATCATTTTAAAATAGACACTTGACCCATAGATAAGACCCAAACAAGAACTACCACTACAGGCCAGGGTGGACCTAGGAGTAATGGCAATGAAGAGTATTTTACATTCTCCAGAACTGGAGCCACACCATCAGATGCAGTTGAGTATCATAGCCAAGATACGTATTTGGGGGGATACAGTCAGTGTATTTTAAATGCCACCATCAAAGCAGGTTTCAAATATTGTGTATAGATTGAACAAATTTATGACCAACTGCTTTTCTCCTGTTACCGTATATATTCGCATATCATGCAACTTTTTAAGACTTAAATTTTAGCCAAATTTAGGTGGTC
>CAUZXS010006318.1:2500-120000 GCA_963585895.1 Sepioteuthis lessoniana
AAGTCAAATGGAATGATTAAAACTGAAATTTATAACTTTTTTGAACTGTCAAAAAAGAAAAATGAATATCTTTGTGGTGTGTTCCTTATTTAGCTTTTTTTGATAGTTTTACTCATGTTATTGATATTTCTGTGTATTTTTAAGATCTTAGGATTTTTTAGAATTAAGATTTTATCTTATTACAAAAATCAAAATTTTTGTCAATATCTAATAATTACTAAAATATGCTGTTAATTCAACTTTGATGTTGGAAATGCTACTGAAATAAACCTCTTTGAAATGTTTTGTATTTTTAGCTTTTGTATGATTTATTGATTTTTATATATTTCAAATCTTATTTTTAACATTGACTAGAAATCTTTAAGCAGTTTTTCAATAGTACTTTTAAAAGAGATGCTCTCCTAAAAAATGTTGTGAAGTACGAAGGTCATTCAAAAGTTCTAAGCCTCAACCTGATTTTAGATCTGTTGCACACATCTCAGCTTTTATATAAAGCTCACCTGCACAGAAATGAAGAAAAATCTGAATTAGTTAGAAGTGGCAATGTGTACTTTTATCTGAAACTTAAAGTTATTTCAAATTAGGCCAAAATGAGGGTGCAGTCTTATGTTACCCTCATTACTCTGTTTACTAACATTTAATTATGTGCCTTGCGTATGACACTAAACTGCATCCAGTGGGGAGACTCCTGTTCTGGTGCTGTAGTTGGTGTGGAGTCACTTCTTCATTGCCATTACTTAGAGCAGACCTCTGAGTAGTATTACATTTTAGGCTCCCATCAATGGGTCAAATAGATTTATTGGAAAATTATTTACTTCAGATACGAATACTTGGAACTATATAACTGTGTGCAAGTTATTTGTATAAAGAATTGTTACTTAATGATATAGTTTACAAATTAGTTACTTGAAACCATCTTATTGCTTAAAATAGCTGAAAGCAGAAAACTGTAAACAAATGAATATTAAATAGGCATAATTACTGGAAACCATATAATTGTTTATAGATTATTAGTATCATGTCCCCTGCAGACAATCCTAGTTTTCTCAAAATGTTGAATAATCTTTATGGGTCTGTTGTGTACTTAATTTGAGTATTAACAACTAACTAGGACAATGTCGCAAGTGCTGACAGTTACACAGTAATAATGCTAACATGGATAATCTAACACAGTATAGTCTGAAGGTCCTAAATACAGAAGTGTAACTACGGAGGAAATAAAGTAGTAGTTACTGAATTTACAATAACAGA
Organism: Sepioteuthis lessoniana; assembly: GCA_963585895.1. Taxonomy (NCBI): domain Eukaryota; kingdom Metazoa; phylum Mollusca; class Cephalopoda; order Myopsida; family Loliginidae; genus Sepioteuthis; species Sepioteuthis lessoniana. The sequence goes on from CAUZXS010006318.1 coordinate 3,752, forward strand.
GAAAGGAATTCAGGAGAAATATTACTGACATGAGACAGACACAACATTTAAAGAACCAAGCAAATTACTGGGAATTGTCAACACTTGGTTATACAGAAAATGGTACTTGTCTAAATATACATAAAAGGAAGGCATTTTTAAATTATGAGGTAAAATTGTAGTGATACTAATGTAAAATAATTTGAATTAAGGTTCTTACCATTTTGGTCAATATTCTAAAGTTAACTTGGAGTGGTGAAATCTTTGCCTGGTCTCGTTGAAATTTGACAAGAAATACATGAAGTCCCTGGACTGGTGATAATTTATGGCTTAGTGCTACTGCTAAAAAAGGGCCGTTAGGAGAAGGTAACTCTTAAAACATTAGAACATTAAAAAATGTTTTGAGAAAATTGATCTAAAAAACTAGAAAAGTTATTGACTCTTTGGTATTAAAATATTTAAAGAAAAAAAGTTGTATAAAAATGAACAAGTGTTGAATAATGATAAATTATTTTTCTTCAAATATTTTTAGGCATTGCTGGAATCCAATGGAAGAAACATCTTGGCAAAAAAGTGCAAGTCACTATCACAGACAGAAATCCTTTGGATCTGTTGGAAGCCAACTGTTACCGAAATCAACTGCTGCCCAAAGAACTGCCCATCGACTATACTCGTATTCCTGGTCTCCCTCTTCCCCATCAGTTAGTGGACGAAATTTTTGTACAGCAAATATCAGCCAATGTTATCATGCATTTGGAAGCTTTTGATATCATGTAAGTAGATGTTTTGTATGAATCAAGCTTATTTTAAGTTATTGAATTTATTCAGGATTTATATAATTTGAAGGAAACACTCCTTGGCCTTTTGCTTAGATTTGTTACATAGACCTTTGGTTGTCTATTTAAATACTTAGGAGGTCCATTGTGGCTTAATTTCTGTGATCTGATGGGAACTGATTTTTTCAGCATGATTTTAATGTAAGTCATTTGGCCTTTGGTTATATATAAAAATAGATTGATAGCATAAGAGTCTGTGCAATTTCTGAAGAATATACAGCTGATCAAGACAAATTTGCAACAGAAATGGAAAGTTTTAACATGTATTGCATAAAATTAAGTTTACTCAAAGATACTGTGTGGAATAGGTTGAATTTCAGTAGTTATTTTGTCAATTATTTTTTTATTTTTAATTATTTATTTTTTTTTCACTTTTGCCAAAGCTTCTGGTCACAAAAATGATAAAATCAGACTTGTTTCCCTCCCCTTTTTTTTTGTTGTTAAATTTATATGCATTTTTAAAAAAATGACATAACTTTGAATAAAACGCAAATGATGTATAATCAAGTCAAACTATTGAGCAAAGCATGAAATATTTGTTTTGATTAGTGAGATTTCAGTTTCAACATTTTGCAATTGGTATAGCTTACATTTTTTCTGGCTATTATAATTAGACTCAAAATCTTGTATGAGAGTTCAAATCCTTGATTAGGTTGTTTGCATTTCACTTTACACTAATGCCCTTGAAAAAGGCCTAAATCCATCCTTTCTTTCCTCAGCTGTGGGTTAATAATTAGGTAAATTGGACTCTTAAATTTTGGTGTGGCAACTGTTTTTGGAGAAGGTGAACTCTGAATTCAAACCAGCTGTAACCTGCTTAAAAAATAAAAAATTGACTTTGTCACAATGTGCCAGTGGAAGAAGGGTTGGCTAAATTAACAACAAATGATATATAGTAAAGTTGGCGATTTTAAAGCTCCCTTTTCAATAGCTTCTACACCCAGGTGTAGGGGAGGACACTACTCCTTTCCCTGGATTGCTCCACTTATAATGCTGAGTGTTAAGCAAGGCGGCATCAAGTACCATTTTTTGAGTCTTTGATATGACATGACCTGGGATTGAACCCCGGTCTACTGGGCCATTAGTGAACACTCTACTCATTAGGCCAATATAATCTAGCCAAATTTTTGAGAAGAGCATGAAATAGTTCTAATTAGTTAGATTTCAGTTTCAGCATTTTGCAATTGGTATAGCTGACATTATTATTTGCTGTCATTTTGGTTTTCTCTCAATATTTTTTGGTAGAATATTCTCATTTAGCCATTTACTTTTATATGATTTATTTTGTTTTCAGATTTATTGATGCTCATGGAAGCTGTTCAACTTATCTTGATGCTGCTTTTAGTAATGTCAAGAACAACGGTATGGTGTGTTTTGTCTCATCTGATCTTTCTGCATTGTTTGCCAAGACTGGTCATGTGGCTGTGAGAAACTATGGTGCCAGTGTTCTGAAAAATGACTACATGAAAGAAGCTGCAGTGCGTGTTGTGATTGGTGCTGCTGCTCGGTAAGCGCTTCTGTAATTCTACTATTAATGCTATTCTTTCTGTTTATCATCTTATGTAGTTTGTGTTTATGATTGTATGTTTGTCTGGTCAGATTCTTGCTATAACCTAAAAATTATAATGAATTGGTCCAAACAAAATAAGAGTGTATAATAATGAAGAATAGAGGAAATTGAAGTTACAGTTGGAAAAATAAGCTTGTGAAAGAAAGAGTGAGTATATGAGTGACTGAAAGAAAGTGATTTTGTTAGTGGTTTAAAGTTAGATAGGTAAAACTAGTAGAAACATTAAAAGGGAAGGGTTTTTTTAAAAACAAAACAGGAAGAGAAAGAAGAAACTATATTTGGATATTTAAGTTGAGTTTAAGAAGGAGTAAGAGTATAAGAAAAGAAAAAGTAGTACATTTTTCCTAGACAGGTAAAATTTCCAAAAGATGGGATTATAAAAAAAAAAACTGATGTTGTTTAGTTGATTTTCTTAAAAGGATCATTTCAGAAATTCAAATACATTTATGAAATTTTGTTATTTTTCTCTGGGTAATTAGTTTGAAAATAAAAAGAACTGCTAATAAGAGAGGATAGGAGATAAAGGACGAGTGAAATGTCTAAAAATAAATATACAAAGAAAATGGTTACCTTATATAATAGTAGCCAGTCTGGTTAGATTAGTGTTATAACCTAAAAGTTATATTAAATTTGTCTATATGAAATTCTTCATCAGCTAGGAATAAAGTAAAATAGGGTACATAAGAGGTAGGAATAAAGTAAAATAGGGTACATAGGAGGTAGGAATAAAGTAAAATAGGGTACATAACAAAGAAGAATAAACTAAAAATGGGTCACTGATGAAGAAAGAATGAGTGTATATATGACTCAAACAAAGAAAGGGTGATTAAATAAATGAGCGAGTTAAAGAGTAATTTCAATCATTTAAAGTAATGAGGTAAAACAAGTTAAAATATTATTAAAAAGATAAACATGGCTGAAATGTTACACATAGAGGAGGATATAGAAAGGAATAAAACTGAAACAGATTGAGATGTTTGGATGTTTAAATCAAACTTAAGAGAGAGACAGATAGACAGAGAGGAAGATGGAGAGCAAAGAGAAAGATGAAAATAAAGCAACAACAAAAAAAGGAAAAAAAAAAAAATTTCACTGGACTGGAAAAACCTAAAAATGACTTATTTATAATTTTAAAAAAAAAATGTTTAATTTATTTTCTAAAAGGATAGAAATTAAAATTCATTGATAGATTTAGTGTAAGGGTGAGTGAGTATATGAGTAACTGAAAGAAGTCAGTGAGTTAAAAAAAAAAAAATGATTTAGTGAGTGGTTTAAAGTAAAATGAGGTAAAACAAGTAGGAACATTCAAAAGATACAGAATATCTGTAAAGTTACACATGTGTTTGAAAATGAATAAAAAAGAGAAAGCAAAGATGTTTATGTTTGAAACTTAAAGTCAAACTTAGGAGAAAGAAAAGGAGGAAATGGGTGGGAGGAAAGAAAATGGAATACATTTTTTTTTTGCTTTTGCTAGGTTGGAAAAATTTGAAAATGAAACAAAATATCATCAGAATTATAGCTAGGAACAATTGAAGCCAGCTGCTGTCCTTCTCTGTTTTGAGATTCTCTTTTTATATGAGGATCAGTCAATAAATAAGGGGAATTTTGTTCAAGGAAGCTTTTTTTTTTTCACCAGAGAGTGTTTTTCCACTCTATTGACAATCCTTTTGACTGAGTCTCATTGTGGCAAACCTATGTTCAGCCCATTTATAAAGATTTTTTTGTCTAAAACATGCTTCTGTATACACATTTCACATGGTTTGCACTTGTCAGCTACCAAAAATATGATGATAGATCTATATTCAAGTTTGAAGCACTTTGATTTGCCGCTATTTGGAATAGCCTCAAAACAACTATTTTTGTTAGATTAGAATAATTTTTGGTATAAACCAATTCCAAACAATTTTGAAGGAAAAATTCTGAAAAAAAAATTGTTTACCTTTTTTTTTCTTTCTCCGACTAACAAAATTCCTCTTATTTATTGTATAACCTTATTTACTCTTATTGGGAACGGCATGAATCTATCAGTCTCTGACCATCCCTCAGATATGGGTAGAGTAGTAGGGCAGGCTGGACTTTCTCTAGTCTTGCTTGGGCAACTCTAAATTCCAAACCAGCAGCTTGAGGCTCCTAAAAACAAAATGTTATGCATCTGCACGGACTCTGACTGGAGTCAGGCAAAATATTTCAGGTGCTGGTTGTCTTGGACTTTCTGTGGCACTGGTGTTCAACTGTGCATACCAAGATAGTGCTGAGAGTGAAACCCTTGAACATGTTAATCGTTTCTTTTGTGCAGGTTTCACCATTCATGGATTGTGATTGATTCTTATTGTTTTGAAATGTTAAGATCTTATATAAAGAACTAGTTTGTTATCATTGTTTCTTTTTAAAATTCTTTTTAATGTAAAAAAAAATTACTAAACAGTTGATGAACTTTAAAATCTCTTTGTATTTGCTGTTTTTCATATGGTGAAATGTTGATCATGAGATTTAGTTGATTTTTGCATCAGTCTTGCTTAACCCTTTTGCAGGAAGAGTGACATTTTTGTCATAAAGCGGTAGCTCAATGTAAGGCATTTTCCTATTGGCTGCTCATTGACCAATTCAATGTAAATGTATAGAAACATCACTAGGAGGCCCCACTGTGGTGAAGGATTGTGTAAAGGTTGTTTTTCAAAATGCCATAATTAAAAGTGAGTGCTTTATTGTTTTCATGCTATTGTACTATGACACTCAAATGGTGATAAAGTTATGCTTTGTTTGTTTTTATATATATGATTGTCTTGTTTGAGCACACCCTTTATTTTACAAATTTTCTGAAAATAATTTGTCCACTCTACAAGGATTAAAAAAATTATTTTCCTTTTGAAGGGGTTAACTGTGTTATTGAGCAAAAAAGAAAAAGTTGGTTACTCCAAGTGTATTAGTTTATCTGCATTGAACCATGTTTTCACTGACTCTCACTTTTTGGAGGGGCTTAGACTATGCTGACTGTATCCTCTGTGAAGGAGTGAATCCCCCCTCCAAAAGAGGTGTTTTTCGTATGACACTAAACTGCATCTGATGGTGAGGCTCCAGTTCTGGAGATCTGGTGTATATGGAGTACCCCATTATTGCCATTACTCTCAGGTACACTCCAGTCTGGCATGGTACTATCTGCTTTAACCTGGTATAAAATAAATTTTTAAGAAACGACAAAAATTTAAAATAGATGTACAATGTATGCAATTCCCTATCCTCTTGGCATAAAATAAACCATGACATGCTATTAAAATCAATCAGTCTCACCTTGAACTTGGGAAACTGTAATGTGTACAAATACGCTAAAATGCTTGTTAATTTTGCTTTTGAATAAAGCTTGTTTATAACTTAGAAAAAAAAATTGTATAAAATATTTTGTTTCTGTGTTTCTTTTCTTTTCAGAGCTGCTGCTAAATGTAACAAGGGCATTCAAGTTCTTTTTGGCATCTGCATTGAACCATTTGTGCTTGTTGTAGCAAGAGTACAAAGAGGACCTTATTATGCTGATATGTGTTCTGTAAAAATCCGTCCATTGCTCCACTGCCAGATCTGTGAAGAGAGAACTTTTTGTCCGGACACAAAGGCACCAATGGGTAAGTGTTTAACAAAGTGAGAACTTATGTATCTCTAACTTTGCTCACTTAAATGCCACAATTCTATTTTTGTCTCTTGTAAAAGTTTATTTAAAAAAAATAGATGGTATATCCACTGTTTATTTAAAACTAAATGGCAATTAAAACAGAAATTGAGCATTGTTCAATGCACAAAGAGTGTTAAGCCATCCTGTCAGCAAGGTTTATAATACACTGACTGTATCCACTGCTGAGAAGTAACCCACCCTCAAAAAGGGTGTCCTGGGTATGACACTAAATTGTATCTGATAGGCTCTAATTTTGGAGATCTGGGGAATATTGAGTACTCCCTCAATACTATCACTTTCAGGTCCACTCTGACCAAGAGTTTGCCCAGTTGGCTGGGGTTGTAGAATACACCGACTGTACCTCTGCAGAGGGGTAAGACCTCCCCACAACGAGTATCCTGAATATGATACTAAACAATCTGATGATAGTGAGGTTCCAGTGATGCTGGTGTTTTGGGGAATGCGGAGCACCTGTTCATTGCCATCCCTCCCGGGTCTTGCCCAGTCGACTGGGGCTGATAGAATGCACCGACTGCTTCTCGGCACCGGGGTAAGACCCACCCCCCAACGAGTGTCCTGGATACTACACTAAACAATCAGATGGTGAGGTTCCAGCAATGCTGGAGCTTTGGGGAATGCAGAGTACCCCTTCAGTGCCATCGCTCTCAGGTCCACTCTGGCCTGGAGTGGTAGCACCTGATAAGGGTCCTATGTATGGGTTAAATAGAACTAAACCGTGCTACCTTCACTATACTGATTTTTACATTTAAACTGTGTATTTATGCTAAACTGAATTGTTTAAAATAGAACTGTTTTGACATTGGAACTACGTACTAGTGCTGAACTGAATTGCTCGAAATAGAACTGTTTTTGACATCTAAACTGTGTACTTATGCTGAACTGAATTATCTGAAATAAAACTGTTTGACATTTAACACTGTGTATTGCCCATATAGAATACACTGACTGTACCTCTGCAGAGGGGTAAGACACCTCCCTAACGAGTCTCCTGGATATGACACTAAACAATCTGATAGTGAGGTTCCAGCAGTGCTGGAGCTTTGGAGAATGCGGAGTACCCCTTCATTGCCATTGCTCCCAGGTCCACTCTGGCCTGGAGTGGTAGCACCTGATAGGGCCCTATGTATGGGTTAAATAGAACTAATGCATATTTATGCTAAACTGAATTGTTTTGAGTAAACTGAATAGCTTGAAATAGAAATGTTTTTGACAATTAAACCGTACTTTCATTTAAACTGCTTGCTTATGCTTAACTGAATTATTTGAAATAGAACTGTTTTTCGACATTAAAACTGTATTTACACTTAACTAAACTGTTACATATAACTTTTTGAATAGTTTGAAATAGAAATGTTTTTGACAATTAAACTGTACTTATGCTAAACTGAATTGTTTTAAATAGAACAGATTATTTACATAAAAATGGATTTGGCATTAAATAACCTACAAAGGTTGATATGCCATAAAACCCAACAAACCAAACCCTCCCAGGTCCACTCTGGCCCGGAGTGGTAGCACCTGATAGGGCCCCTATCTATGGGTGAAATAGAACTAAATTGTGTACTTATACTAAACTGAATTGCTTGAAATAGTACTGTTTTTTTACATTAAAACTGTACTATGCTTAACTGAATTGTTTAATATAGAACTATTTTGACATTTAACGGTGTGTAAGCAAAACCTATACTTATACTAAACTAAATTGTTTGAATTAGAAATGTTTGACTAAAGTGAATAGCTTGAAATAGAAATGTTTTTAACAATCAGACTGTGTACTTATGCTAAACTGAATTGTTTGAAATAGAACTGTTTATTTGTATAAAAATGGATTTGGCATTAAATAACCTACCAAGGTTGATATGCCATAAAACCCAAATAACCAATCAACTCTGACTCAGAGTGGCAATTCCTGTTAGGTTCTCATCTATGGGTTAAATAGATCTATTTAAAATTATTTTTATTCAATTGGACTCGGTGTAAAAAAAACAAATTATCATAAACAATTGCACAAAAAATGTGAATATGAATGCAATTCCCTAACTTCAAAATAACCCTAGTTGGTATTACTGCTGTCAGTTCTGTAGCTTTTTAGGGAGTGTGGATTCACTTTTTCATTGCCATTACTCACAGGTTCTCTCTTATCCAGAGTGGTAGTATCTGTTAAAGTCCCATCTATAGGTCAAATACATCTGTTTGAATTGAATTATTTGTATTGAATAAGAATGCTTGAAAGCATATAATTGTGCAAACAAGTAATTACTATCTATGAATAGTTACTTGAAGCCAAATAATTGTGTATAAATTATTTGTATCATATAGGAATACTTGAAACCATTAAACTGTATGAAAATTATTTGTATTAGATAGGAATACTTGATACAATATAATGTAAAAAAAAAAATGGTAATTATTATAGATGAATAAAATAAAAAAGTTGATAAATGTGCAACTTTGATAATATAAATAGTTATGATTATAATCAAACATTTACTAATTAATAAAATGTTGGTATTAAATAATTGATAAAGAGTTAATATATTGTTAAATAAAACAACTCAAACCGGAGATGCTCTTTTATTTTAAATCCAATATTTTGGACCAAACATTATTTTACTATATACTGTAAGTTTGATATCTTGGGCTGAATGAGTTAACATCAGATCCTATTAATAAAAGGCTTAATATATCAATTATTCATTGCTTTTCTTTTGATGTAATGATAGGATAACTTTAAACAAAGATGTCTACATTCTGGCTCAAAAGTATGACATGTTTTATGCTTGATTTAATTATTTTTTATCATCTTGGATACAGGTTATCTTAGACTTTGAATGGATAATTTTTTGATTTTTCAATATTTTAACTTAGTATTATTTTATTTTGCAGAGAATTCATATGATTTGTTGCCTTGTGATTGTCATTCAAAAAATCCGGGTAAGACAGCTATACAACTTGGCCCCATGTGGTAAGTAGAATTCATTCTTTCTTTTATTGCAATTTTGTTCGTGTTTGCACTTTTTAGTTGGATAATCTTTTTTATGTATTGAGTCTAAAACCCCCCCCCCCAAAAAAAAACCCCAAACATTCTCCCTCAGATTTGATGCTGGCTAACATTAGTAAAACTATAAAATTAACAATTTAAAAGATTTTTATTTGAAACTATACTGCTGGAAAATTATTTTGTAACACTCTGAAGGGCAATACTGATTTTAGCCTGATTATGTTATGTGATTAGAAGTAGTAGATATTCTGATAAAAATTTAAATCTTTGGCTATATTGTGATGTAATACTTTGAGAGTACAGCCCTATATTAATGCAAAGGTGAGTGTACAGTATGTAAATACAATATTGGAGTACTGTTGATTGGAACCTGTACATGTATTGATCTTTATATGATTATCTTATAATTCACTAAATGTCTATTTGTCTATACAGCTAAGTTTTGCCATTTTTGGACCAATTTCAACCTAAACTTCTAGAATTGTTATGCCAGGAAAGATTTTAACTAAGGAGATCTTGCTTAGACTGTTTTTAAGTGGAATATATACATCTCATACTCTCTCTGTTGTCCCTCTCACTGTGAAAAAAGTATCTGTCTCACTGCATTTGTGATTGTTATAAAAAACAGATGTCTCTCTCCCTCTATATAAGCACTTAGACCCTTTGTGGGAACATTGAACTGGAGCCATGCACTCGCAAAGTGAAAATCGAACCCTACATTTGTTTTGCTGGCTCTTGAATTGAGATGTGCGAGTCCCAGATGGTCGCACCAGGAAAGAGCAAGATGAAAACGAAAAGTTGAAAAAGTTTTTAGTGGAAGAAGTTTGTGTGACACAATTCGATGATTTGTGTCGTCACTTTTTTTTCAATGTTATGTAGCTTCCTTAACTAAAAAGTAAGAACTGCTAGATTTTTGGCTCTCTGTATCTTTAGCCTTTTCTTCGTCTCTCTTTGTCTCTCTAATTCCCTCTTCCTAGCTTGCTGTCCCCTTCTAACTAACCCTAGCAGCAGCCTCACTTTCATATGTCCAGTGGGGGAAGATCCTATTCCTGGATTTTCAGCCACTCAGCTTTTGAATAGCAAAAAACAGCCAATGAGTCTCCTAGAGATGCTTAAAGGTGTGATCATAAAATTTTAAGTTGCTGAACCATTTTTATACGTTTTTTTATTAGCAGGGAAGAATTAGTGGTCCCACGCAAATATGTCTTGGCCCCTGTATGCACACATACGTATATGCATACTGATGGTCAACCCATAACCATACACATGTATACACCCATACATACATGCACTGACACCCATCTGTATAGAGTTACTCTGTATACTACTATCAAGTGTCACACGTTTCTGTAGTGATTTATATGTAAAAAATGGCTTAGAAACCTATGAAACATAGTCACCAATGACTGCTATGTTGGTGATGGCGAATCATTAGATGTGGGTGGAGAAACACAAAAATATAACTTGTCTTGAGTGTTAAAACCTCTGTTCTCTTACTCTCCCAATTCAGTAGGTGCAAATGGATAATGGTCACAACATGCAAGGTAACTTCTTTGTTTGCATTGGAATTGACTCTTCCTGTATCTTTGAAAGATTCATTCTCTCTTTGTGCACGTGAACAATTGTATCCGTGTGCCCCAACCACCAAAAGAGAGGAAAATTGGGATATCCATTGTCTATGGGGTTCACAGAACACCCAACTCCCATTTCTGCCTTATGTAGGTAGCATTGTCTGGTTAGCCCGTGCCACCACTTTGATGGCTGATTGAATCTAATGACTTCAGCAAATCCTGGTCAACTGCCACGGTGCTAGATCAAGCATACTGACTTTTTTATGATATCTTATCTATTTTAACTCTAACCTTAATCCCTGGTACCATTTCCTTACAATATTACACCCAATTAAAAAAAAAATTGGTTAATATTATTGCTTCTCTAAGTTTGGAAAAATAATAAAATTAGATATTTATTTGAAATATACTAAGTTTTTAGGGTTTTTTTTTTTTAATTTTTTAATTTTTTTAGATTTCTGAATTACATGCTTGATGTAAACAAAGCACTGACTCATTTTAGATGAATGATAAAAACAAATAAAACATCTGTTAGTAACAACCATGTCTTTTATTTTTAACAATGATCATCTTACAACCTAGTAAGTAATATCGATAAAGTACTAGTAGTTTACTATAATCCAACATGTTTGATCTTCTGTAAATTGAATCTCATATTCATGATGTATCCTTTTTTATTTCTCTCAGTGTATTTATTCATTTTCATTGTTTTTTCTACAATGATTCATCTGATTCATTTTCATCTATAAATTTGATAAGATGATTTTATTAAAAAGTTATTGAAACACAGATAATTTCTTTGAGAAATACCAAACAAAAAAGCTATAAAACGATGTTTAAAATGACCTGTGGTGGAATCTTTTCTTCAGTTTAAAAGTGCTGTTGGAGTAAGCCAAAATCAAACTTTTCTCATTCTTTAATTATACCTGTATCAGAAAAATTAGCTTTAAAAGGTTTGACTTTGGGTTACTCTTACTGCACTTTTGACCTGGACTAATAACCAATATTTTCCTTTAACTTGTTGGATTAAAATATAATTTTTCTATTTATTTCTATTTACATTGAACCTTTTATATTAGTTCTCATTTTCTGAGACAGTTATGAAGCAGTACTGAAATGTTCTCAGTTCAACCAAGGAAATGAGCATTTAAATTTTTTTTTTTTCTTTAGAATGCCAAATGTGTTGAACTTCATGGCTCAAGGTTTATTTCCTTTTTGTTTGGGCCAAGAATTTTTCTGTGCTCTGTCTTATTGTCATATATGCATAGATTTTGGTAAATAAAAGATCTTTTTAGCAGTCTAGAATTAAGACTAGTGAAAATTCCAGACCCCACCTCCCTTTTGGCCTTAAATGCCTCTTCTCCAAGATGGAAAAAACCCTTTTGTGGTCTTGTGATTGAGACCCCTGATTTAAAATGAACTAAAACTTAATACTTACATATACAAGGTGTTTCAAAAAATTTAATATGAAATGTTCAGGGTGTTTCAGAAATATTGATATTATTTAGTAAACTAATAACTTGATTAATTCTAGTTCAAATGATCTCAGATTTTAACAGCTTGTGTAGAAATAACTAAAGATTCTATTTAATGTTTAAATGACTTTTCTTTTCCTGAAAAAAAAAAACAGCGTTAAACATTAAATTTTGAATTGGTCAAGTTATTTGATGACAAAATGATATCAATTTTTCTGAAACACTCTAATTATCAAAGATTTTACTTGAATCCTTTATTTCTTAGTGTTATTCATATCTTTGATGAAATTAATTCTTATTTTGTAATCATGAATTGCTAAGCATTTTCGAATGATATCTGACAATGTGGTTAAGAAATATGGCTGAAAAAGTAAAATGTTAAGTTTAGTTTTAATTTTTCTCTCATTCTAACAAACACAGTCTGGCAAAATGATCTCACAAATTTGGAACTCTAAAAATAAGAGCTGGTTCCTATTCAAAATACTTAACTGGCATTTGTGCCAAAGTTGATTGGCTAGTCCCTGGAGTCCCCTCTCCCCAGGCAGTATCTGCTTAGTAGGTCTGAGTTTATTGCTTTACACCTGAGGTACTCCTAAAGGGGAATACCTAGAAGATCAAGCGCTTTTTGTGATGGTCCCACATGTCTTGATTTATGTGTCCCGCTCCTTCTATAAAATTATTTCATGTCAAATCTGATTTATTGGAAAGTTTATTGGGATTTATTCAAAATTTAATTTACAGTAAAGAACACTATCTTTTTTCTTTTATTATTGTTATCACTTCTTAAAGATTATCATGATTGTTTGTGGCCTGTGTTTAAAGATCTGAGCCTTCATGTATCTCCAGAGAAAGTAATCACAGGGGGATAGATCTGGTGAGCAAGCCAGCCATAGAATATCACCTCATATTATGACGAGTTTCAATCACAAAGGTATCATGCCCACCATTCCAGGCCATGATGGCAACTGCTGCTTATTAGAAGAGATCTCACACTCACTTGCTGCTATTAACACCTGTGTTGTTGTAAATCTAATTTTGTGAGATCATTCCACCAGATCCTCAGTGACTAAAAAATGAAAATTTTGAAATTACTCCCAGGCCCTCTCTGATTAGGAGTGTTACTACCTGTCAGGGTCCCATCTATGGGTCTAAGAGATTGGTTTAAAAATTATTCATATTCAATTGGGCCATGTGTAAAAAGCAAAAAAAATAACCAAGAAACAGCTGCATAAATAATGTGAATATAATAATGCAATTCCTTAACCTCTCTGCATAAAATAACCCTAGACAGGTTGACATGCTGTTAAAATCATTTAAATTTTGGTGATCATTCTACCAGACCCTGTATGACTAGAAAATGAAATTTTAATTTTGTTTTTGTATTTCTTTTATATTTTTTCTAAAACTCCAACCTTGAATTATAAATCTTTTTTTTTTTTTTTTTTCGTTTCAGGTGTGATAATATTTTTGATGTGAAATTTTTAGAATCCATGATTAGCACCTCTTCTGAATTTGGTTTTAGTGATAAGTTGGAAGCTTATTTATGTTACATGTATCAGGAAGCAATATGCACTTCAAATCCTTTGGATACTTCGATCACGACACTTGCTTCTTCGTCGTCTTCCTCTCAGAATGAGAAATCTCTACAGAACCCAAACAAATCCTCTTCTTCCTCCTCTTCCAATTTTACCTCCTCCACCACCAACACTACTACCACCACCACCGGCGCCAACACTACTACTACTACAACTACTGCCGCTACCACCACCACCAACACCAACAATAATGCCAACACCACAATGGCAATCACAGACAATAGCAGTTGCCAATCAGTGAAAATGGCAGAAAATCAACCAAGCGGTACTAGCAATGCCCCTGTGAATTATGCTGAGGACATGCCTAGCTGCAATGATGCTGTCTCTGTGACGGTCGTATCCACATCAACGGATCCCCAGGGTAATGTACAGATGAATCTGAAACTGGACAAAGATGCGAGGCAGAGGCATCACCACAGCAGTAGCAAAGATGAGCCTCCATCAAAAAAGATGCGCTTCAATTATTCCGAGCATAATACTGTTCTAAGCATGCCACCTTTTTTCTACAATATTCACAAACGAAAGTTTAAAGGAGTCTTCCTACCAAAGTAAGTCAATACTTTCTCTCTCTCTCTCAACAATAAGTATCCGTTTATTGTGACCTTGTGTCAGACCAAGTTATACTTTTGAAAATATCATGCCAGATTAGATTCCTCACTGAGCTGATGGAGTTGTAAACCTTCATTTTCTATGCATGAAGATTACTTATGGTTGCCAAGTTACTCTCAACAGTATGCTTAGTCTAACATTTGTTTTTGTAGGAAATTGAATTGGGAAAGGCATGAATCCATCTGTTCTCCCTCATTTATGGGTAAAATAGTTGGACAGACTGGGTTTTTAGCCTTGGTTAGGCAACCATCCTATGAGAATAAAAACTTTGAATTCAAACCAGTTTTACTCATTTAAAAACTGACCTTGTGTCACATCCTGCCCATGTGGGAAGTGTTGGGTAAATACCTACATTGCAAAATTGAGACTTGTGTGACTGTCATAAAAAATGCTGGGTCTTCTTGGTGTTCCCCTTCAGGGGTGCTTTTGGTTTCACACTGTAAACTTAGCTCAGCTGAGCAGGTATTGCTTAGAGGAAAGGCCTTCTGGGACCAGGCACTCAACTTAATGATCTTCCAGAAAATTGAGGGTGTTGGGGACAGCCCATGTTATTAATGTGTTAAGTCAGTTTCAGTATTGCTCAGTATTTTTTGATGTATATGTTATATGATTCAGTATTCCATTTATAATAACTTTTCTGTATTTTGTAAAAATTTTAATCAATGAAATCTACTAAGACTAAGAAAAAATGTCGGCAATATTTAATTAATTTATTAGAGGTGCATCAAATATAAATTTTGAGGAGGGTATTTTTCACTGTTTTATTATAAGATAATTTCTCTATATATTTTGAATATTTATTGTATTACTATGTGTAATTAGAAGAGTTTTGATGCATTTTTAAAAATAAATCTTAAATGTGAAATTGTGTTATACATGGTTAAAAAATGTGTTTTGCATCCTTGTAAGGAAGGGAGATAATTTTCTTTAGAAAATTCTTTACATTAAAAATGGTAGTTTTCTAATCAACCATTGTTATTATTATTTTTGACTTGTATTTTCTTTTATCCTATTTTTTTTATTGTAAAAATTAAAATGAAAGAAAATATTTCAAAAATCAATAATGGTTAAATTGATGTAAGATACTAAACCGCATCTGGTGGTGAGGTTCCAGTTCTGGAGCTCTCTGGAGTGTGGAGTACTCCTGCCATTACACCCAGGTCGACTCTGACACTGAGTTTTAGTACTGTTAAGCTCTGATGAATTTATTTGAAAATTAGATAAGAATACTTGATACCATATAACTCACTCTTAAATTATTTGTATTAAGATAGTTACTTGAAGCTATAATTGTTTAAGGATTATTGTCAGTTACCAGATAACTGTGTGCAAATAAATGATTATCATAACTTCTATCTAGAAGTAGTTACTTAAAACCATAAAATTGTTTGAGAATTATTGATATTAGATAGGAATACTTGTAACCATATAACTGAGTGTAAAATATTTGTATTATAAAAGAATATGTGCAAAAAAAACCTCTTTAGAAAATATGCAAAAAATGTAAATACTAATGTATGCTGTATGTAATTCCCTAACCTCTGGGCATAAAATAACCTTAGACAAGTTGACATGCTATTAAGATCAATTAGCTAGAGTTGCCAGTGAAGTCAACCAGCTTCTCTTAGGCCAAGGAGACTTGAATTTAAATTTTATTGTTTACTTAGTCTTTATTTTCTATCTGTATGCTTCCTTGTTGTTATATATATAATTCAATTGAATTGTGACTTAAAAAAAAAAAAAGATGAAAGAAAATAGTAGTCCAATTTAACAATTGGACATCTTTTGTGTAATGCTGTAGTAAATTTAATGTTGCATTTTGTTCATTATTAGAATATTTAGATTTTTTAAAAGAATTTTTAAATCTTAGAATTAAGATTTATTTTCTCTATATTTTTCAGATTACCCAAAATGGTACATTTGTTACAATTGGATGGTTTTCGTGCAAGTCGCACCATGTTTGACACATATGGTGTTCGTACCAATGCAAACTTGAAGCAGATCTACAAAACTTTACTGAAGAATTGTAAGCAGGAGACAACATAGTCTGAGGAATTGTCCTCTTGCTATTGTGCAATAAATGGCTTTGTTCACTTCCTAATATTATATTGCTACTATTACTACTACTACTACTACTACTATTACTACTATTACTTATGATGATCAGGTTGACAGCAGCAGAAATGAGATTATTCCCATTTTAGACTTTGACAAAAAAGCAAAACCCAAGCATCTGTATAGAACAATTATTTAGAATGGAAACAATATGTAATTGAAAGATGCTTGTTATCAACTTTACCAAAATTAAGTGAAGAAAGAAAAGAAAAAAATGAAAACCCAATTTTTATTTTTTATTTTTTTTATTGTCCCTATTCTCCAAATCGTGTCAGTTTCTCTATTTTTCTCTCCCTCATTCAATGGTGACTTCCCATTCTCCACCTCCAATCCCTATCAATTTTATTTGTACACTTTGTTGATATTAATCATTGTATCATATCTCATTATTACATGACACATGTCAACGTTGATGCTACTACACTTTAGATTTTAAAAATCACACTATCAAAAAAACTTTTTTTCTTTGTCCTCCTTATTCACCTTCCCCTCCAGATTTAAAAAAAAAGATCCTTTAACAAAATTATTTTAAGGGATTTTTTTTCTTTTGTTTATTTTATTATTTTTTTTTTACTGGATACTTGTAATATATATTTTTAAATCATTGAAAAAAAAACTATCCTTATTAGCTATTTCTTTTAGAAATAAATTTAATATTTCGTATAAACAGTTTTTTTTTTTTTTTTTTTTTTTTGCTCAATCATTTCCTGCTCAAGACCTGCTAAAAAATGATGTTTCAGTATTATAAACACAAACCAAGATTGGGTATCTAAAAATATTTTAATTTCAAAACATCTCATTCAGGTAATTTAGTCTATCTATATATATATATATATATATATATATATATATATATATATATATATATATATATATATAATTTGTTCACTTAAGCTAGTCCTGGTTTTCTGTAACTTAAAAAAGTTTTATTTATTTTTGCTGCATTTTTGAGTCCTCTTGCTTACAAATATTTGATCAAAAGAAATGATTCTGAAGTTCGACTTGAAGTTCAGGTTTTTTCTCTTTAATTTTTCATGTTGTGTTTAATGCAGATATAGAAAAGAGAAGTTCTATCAAAGCCTTCTGTATCATGGAATTCATTGGTTTTAGGCGAGAACCCTCTGGTATATAAACAGAGGAACCTTGTTTTTTTTGTGTTATTGGAAAAGAAGGAAAAAAAAAAAAAAAAAAACGCACATGAACCATTTGATGAAGCAAATTTGTTGGATAAAATAGTTGAACATAATATATAAGTATAATTATTTTGTGATGATTTTTTAAAAATTCTTGATGTACGAATGTACAGAGGTGAACAAAATGAAATATATTAGATATTGCTTTTTTTTTTTTTTTTTTTTTTTTTTAAACCTTCGAGATTAATAATTATGCATATATATTTGTTAATGTGATTTGATTTAAATTGAAAAAAAATTAAAAAAAAGAAAGAAAAAAAGGTTCTATCAGATTTTTGGGGTCTGGACATTGTTGGAAAAAAAAAAATCTTTTACAAAATCTCATGCAAAAGTTTGATAAAAATTTCTGTGCCTAAGTTTTATATACATATCTTTTCTAACTTTAAATATTTTTTTCTTTTATCTTACTAAAAAACAGCAATTATGTCAGTACAAATTAATGTAATTATACTTAAATGCTATCACTTGATGGTACTGAATAAAAATTATATATTCTGTTTTTGTATATAGAAATAATTTTCAAAATTAATTAAAATGTATTTATCTGGGGAAATAGAAGTAAATCTGATGGTATATAAATGTACAAATAAAAAAAAAAGTATCAAGAGGTTTATTTTATATATAGATGAATTATTTGCCAATGTTGAATGTTTTTTTTTTTTTTTTTTTTTTTTATAACATTAAACCATCATTAGGGTGTTTGAATAGGTTGTATCTTCTGGATTTAAGGTTTTAATTTGTTTTATTTGAATGAAATGAAATCATCCCATTGTTTAAAAAAAAAAACCCCAAAATGCCACTAATGGAAATAGAATCTTAAACTTTTTGAAAAATTTCATTTAAAAAATGAAATAGAATTCTGAAGATATGACATTGCTCTGGATGATAGTTTAATCTTAAAAACCAAAACTTCTAATATTAGGAAATAAACTATAGATAAAATTCATTCTCTGAATACTTTATTTTATTCATATATATAAGAGTAATGTAATGTATAATAAAATAGTGAAGGAATTATTTTTGTTTTTATAACTTTTTAGGTTCGTTTTTTTTTTTTCATATCATAATAATAATTATAATAATTAGTTGTATAATTTTTAACTTGTCCTGCTGATAAGATGGCAACAGAGTTACCATTTTGAATGGAAAATTAAAAATCATTAGAATAAATCAATACCCTTTGGTTCAGTGATAGCAATAAATATAACAATTACTTTTTAGACATAGAATGTTTTATTTCTAACATTAGCATAAGATTTTGTAAGGAATTTTTCTTTTCTGAGTATGTTCTGACCTGATCACTCAAAAAACCCCAAACAAACAAAAAAATAAACCACAAAAAAAAAAAGCAAAAAATATAAACAAATCAACAATGCTGAAAGCTGTTGCAAGGTGAATTAAATATTTGCAGTACGCAGTTACTTCCCTTGTGCTGTTAATTTGGAAAATGCTATTCATTCGAAGCAAGGCTATCCATCAAAGATTTAAAAGAAAATGTGGCATTAATACAGAAACATTTTTAATGATTAATAAAAATTTGTTTTATATTGAGAATTCTATCTTTTTTATTAGAAAAACTAAACATGTTTTTCATATTTGCCTTTCAATGTTTCCTATAAAACATATTTTGGCCAAGGATCACCATCTGATGATGACTTGTTGCTGCAGAATATATATATAGTAAAAAGAAATAAATATGCAAGTATTACTTGAGTTTCATGAGTGAACAATCATCAGGTACAATGGAGAAATAAAAGGTGTTAAAAAAGTATTGAAAAGTTAATATATTATTGGGTTGTTTCAAGTTTCAGATTCACAATTTGCAGAAGTGTTGTTACAATGTTATGTAATAGCTGTAATTGTGCATATTTTTCTTCTCTATCAGTAAATTAATTTGGACCTTTCTGTACAGTAAAAGGAAAACTATAAGATTAAATATATCAATTAATGAAATAAATATAACGATGATGATAAATGATGTAACAAAGACTGTCTTTTGGTACATTTGTGTTTATTCTCTCAAGACTTGTCTGTGATTGCAAAAAAAATGCACAAGGAGACCTCATCTCCAGTTCAGTCAACTGGGACTAGAATATGTCAACTGGATCTCTGCAGAGAGGTAATAACCTCCCTCCTCCACTTTGAGTGTCCACTAAACTATCTAATAGTGACACTCCAGTACTGGAGCTTTGTGTAATGTGGAGTACCTCTTCATTGCCATTACTCCCAGCTCAACTTAGACCTGGAGTGGTTGCACTTTTAGGGTCCTATCTATGGGGCAAGTAACATTATTTAATCATATACTATACTTGAAATCATTTAATTGTGTGCAAACAATAGCAATACTTAAAACCATTTAATTATGCAAACAAATGAGCCCTGACTTGTTTAAAAATCATGTATAAACAAAATTTGGCATTAAATAAACCACAAATACTATTCTAACTTAGAATAACAAAGATATGATTGAGGAATATTGAGGTTTGGTTTCTTTGTTTAATGGCATATCAACTCTTTTTAGGTTATTTAATGCCAAATCCATTCTCCTAGAAGAACAGTAGTGGTACTATTTAACCCATAGCTGGGAGGATAAGGGGGCTCATACCTTTCGCAAGGGTATTTGCCCAAAAGTGAATGTAATAGCGCGACTGGAGTACAAACTCGCATACTACGATTCCGCAGTCCATCGCTTTAACCATTACACCACGAGGACACCCCCGGAATATTGAGAGTGAAGCTCTAAAATTTAAATGCAGATGTGTACACAACTGAATAGCATATACAATAAAATGACATCTAGCCAGTCTTGAAACTTCTTGAAGTAAGCATTTTTGTTGAAACACAGCAATGTGCAAGTGCAGCACCCTTCTATATTTAACCATGTATTATACATATCACCTGTGTGGTAAAAGTGAACTCAGGCAAATGCCAATGATTGCTCCATCTAGCCAATATCTAATCATTTTTTGTAAAATTCTTCTGACTAATAAAACAATATGAATGCAGAAGCATATTTACCGGCTAAAAGTGTAGGAGATGGTACAATAAACTGTTTTACAGTATGGACATTTTCTGAAGTTTGTTTGCAAATTGTTTGGTCAATTAGATCTGTTGGAAAAATGATTTGTACTTGTGTATTTAAGTTGTAGTTTGGTTTGGTTTGATGGCATATCAATGCATATTTAATTCCAAATTCTGTTTTTATATATATATATATATATATATATATATATATATATATATAGTTGTAAACGCATTTTGTTAACATTTTTAAATGAGCCTGATTATTTTTTTTTTGCACACAGTTAAATGCTTCTAAGTATTTTTATCTAATAAATAATTCTATTTACTTTTAATCATTTTTTCCACACAGTTCAAGGATTCTAAGTATTGCTATGTAGCAGTAACAATTTAACGTCAATCATTTGTTTGGACACATTTAAGTAGATATACATGATATGTAAGAGATTAGTTTGTTGGTAATTTTATTTTTAAATGAGTTGTGACTAATTTGTTTGCACACTAGTATTGCTATTGTTTCTACACAGCAATAATTGAAACCATCTAACTATTTAATATTTATTTCTTTTCAATATTAATTTGTTAGCACTCAGTGAAGGGGTTACCAGTATTGCTATTTAATACTAATTATTCTCTTCAATATTACTCAATTGTTTGCACACAATCAAATGGTTCCAAGTATTATATATCTCTAAAGATTCAATTAAACATCAGTTATTTGTTTACACACTGTTAAATGATCAAAGTTCTATTTCTAACAAATCAGTTTTACACAAGTTATTTCTTTGCTCAGTTTATAAGTCAAAGTTCTATAGGACCCAATCAGGTGCTACCACTCCAGAGTTAACCTAGGAGCAATGGCAATGAAGGGGTACTCTGCATTTCTCAAAGCTTTGGGATTACTAGATTGTTTAGTGTTATATCCAAGACACTCGTTTGGGAGGAGTGATGTCTTACCCATCTACAGAGATGCTGTTGGTGTATTCTACAGCCCCAGCTGACTAGGTAAGTTTGTGATAAAATGTGTTAGATTAGAAAGACCAACAACCCGGCTATAGGTTAAATAGCATCACTGCTATTTTTCTAGAAGGATGGCTTTGGCATTAAATGACCCACGAAGGTTGATATGTCATTAAACAACCAAAGACAAACAAAACTAAATGAGAACGCATATAAAAAGATTTGAAACGGCATATATAGCTCTCCCCATCACTCCCGTTTTTCGTTGCTAAATTTTCCTATTCTAACTAAATTTGTAAAATTATTTTTGATAGATTTGCTCGTATTCTTTTTTTTTTTTTTTTGAGTCTTTGGTATGACTCGACCTGGGATTGAACCCCGGTCTCCCGGTGAACACTCTAACCATCATGCCAATATCCGGTGTGTACTAAGAATAGTTGAAGCTAAAATTGTTAGAGAAATATTATCACTAATGAAACTATATAATTGCTTTCAAATTGTTAGTATTGGATTGGAATACTTGAAACTATATAACTGCCGATTATTATCATTGTTATTATTGAATTGAATAGTTATTTTAAAGCATGTAATAGTGTATGAATTATTCGTATTAGATAGATATACTTGAAACCGTACAACTCTAAATTATTAATATTAATTAGGAATACTTGATATGCAATTGTGCGAAAAAAAAACCCCACAAAATGAAAACGCAATAGAACATTGAAAATATAGTTATGATTACAGTCAAACATTTTCAAATGATTAAAATTTCAGCATTAAATAACTCACAAGGAGTTGAAATGCTGTTAAATAAACCAAACCAAACCTTAGGGAGTGCATTATAAGCTCGGAGATGGTGACTAAAATGATTTCAATTTTTGTTTCGAGGCTTATGGAGATGGTCACCATGAATATAGATATGGGTAGAACAATACTATGCTGTCAAATTTAATTAACTTTAGGTTAACAGTAAACGCATGTAGCCACTCCGTGTTTTCTACCTGTGAGGTGAGCAGCTTATGCATTTTTGGTCAAATTCAACAAATCTTAAATGATATTCCTGATGATAATAATAAACTGCATCTTTTACAACGGCCAAGCATGTTAATAGAGGATTTAAGAAATGTGAAACAGATCCGTTCATAAGTAATGATACAGCAGAGTATTTCCCAATGGATTCTGTATTGCACCCTCTTTAGATGACGAGTGTAGAAGGAGCGTTAAGAGTTGTACGTAATGGCTGGGCCGGTTTTTAGCCAATTAGATTTGGGCAAATTGGGCCGTGCTAACACCTAAAAGATTTTCAAAACTAAAACTGATTTAAAAAAAGGTGGTGGTGGGGAGAGATCACAAAAGAGACCAAATAATTTGACGATGCTCTCTATAGAAAATGACATTGCAAAACCATTGACTTTGAAATTGTAGGGTTGAGGGCTCCACTAACAATTTTATTATTGGGCCTTTCACTTTCTTTTTTGAATTGTAGAGACCCCCACTAACAATTTTCTAATTGGGCACCACTAAGAATTTTTTAAATTGGGCCTTGCACTTCCTTTTTTGTATGGCAGAGGGCACCACGAACCAATTTTTTAACTGGTCCTCGCGTTTCTTATCGCTGGCTTAGCATAAGGTTAGAATTTAAGGCTGGTAGAAGGCATTCAAGTGTTTTGGGTGGGTATTAGTACAAAAAGGTTGAGAAACTCTAGCTTATACAGTAAACTTAGAAGTACCCTCAAAGATTGAAGAGTACTATTATAACTTTTTCATTATAACGGAAATTTTATACAAACTATTAATCCTTTCTGTACTATGGGTGATTATTGGTGAATTTAATGTAACTTTCTATTTGCTTGTCTATTTTCAATCTGCCGGGGAATTTTGCCGTGAAGTTTCATTATTTTGACGTCAAATTCAACTATTTTTGTCATCTTTATTTTATTGTGATTGATACAAAAAAAAAAAAAAAAAATTAAAGGTAAAATTGAAATAAAAATCCCAACTTTTTATTGTTCTAACAAGAGCTCGTAACAATATATACTGATTTTATAGGTTTCTGTTTTTATTTAATAAACTGTAACATACTGCGTTAAAAGCCAGAGGAAAATGAGAAAATATACAACTGAGATAGTCAAATTAGCTTACCAGGAAAAAATTGTTACCTTTATATATGTGACGAGCAGGGTACTAAAAAGAAGGCAGAACTAATTGTTTTTCGACAAAATTTGATGTAAAACCCAGACATCAGTATATATATATATATATATATAATGCACACATACACCTACACACACATGCTAATATATATATATATGTAGAAATTTTTTTGGTATCCCACCATACCAAAGTTTGGCACAAGGCCTTTTAACGTAAGGGCCGGGCACAGGGACGTAGCCCAGACACGTCTGGCGGCTCCAAAAATGCATTCTCCTTAAAATGGACGCCTCAGACGCCAGAAGAGAAACCAAGCTCTGCTGAGCGGGTGAGAGCCTAGGGGACGGCTTCTTGAAGCCAAATGAGTGTTGATCAGCTGCGTGACACGAATGCTGGGCTTCCTTGGCACTCATGTCTGGCGGCCTCGACCGACTGCCACCAAAGCCGAGATACACCCGACCTGATCCGTGTACCAGAGAACAGGGCCGGCCAAAGTATGTATGTATGTATGTATGTATGTATGTGTGTGTGTGTGTGTGTGTATATATATATATATATATATATATATATATATACTGAGCTTAGCTTAGATCTATCAGAAGACCAGATGTATGGAGTGCCAGTCAGATTCGAACTTCCTTTTATATATATATATATATATATATATATATATATATATATATATATATATATATATATATATATATATATATATATATATATGTGTGTGTTTGTGTGTGTGTTTTAAAGCAAGATTGGTAAATTAGCACAGGAGGAAAAAATGCCACCATATATATAGGTCTACCAGGCCAATAGTCCGGGAGACCGGGGTTCAATCCCAGGTCGAGTCATACGAAAGACTCAAAAATGGTACTTGATGCCGCTTTGCTTAGCACTCAGTACGATAAGGTAAGAATCAAGAGTAAAGTGGAGCAATCGGGTCACCCACGATTAAGGTCGTCAACTTTACTTACTTTTATATATAGGTCACAAGTTATATATGGGCTTCTGAAAGTCTTACCTAAGGCAGGACGAATCGGTTATTTTGGTGACACAAATTGATGTATGAGGGTCATTTAATAAGGGGAATTGTTTTTTTTTCTTTTTGCAAAAAAATTAAAATAATGTTTTTTTTCTGAACTTTTTTCCATTAAAGTGAACTGCATTAAGTGGAATTGATTTATAGCAAAATTATTTTAATCGAGGTGACCCGAAGACTCCCTTTTCAATAACTACTACACCGAGGTGTAGGGAAAGGCGCTACTCCATTCGCTGGATTGCTCTACATTACCCTTGATCTGTACCTAATAATGCTGAGTATTAAGCAAGGCGGCATCAAGTACCATTTTTTTGAGTCTTTGGTATGACTCGACCTGGGATCAAACCCCGGTCTCCCGGACCATTGGCGAACACTTTACTCATTAGGCCAGTGAATCTCATAACAATAATTAGTTTGCGGCTATTCTAAATGGTAACAAATCTAACTGAGTGCTCTTGGCTTGAACAAAGGTTTGTGATCAAATTTCTTGTGGTTGATAAGTGTAAACTGTGAAATTTGCAAAAGAATGTGTGCTGTGTACGGAGAAGCATGTTTTAATAAAAAAAACATTTTACTAATAGGGTAAACATGTTTTTTTTTCAACATTCCCGATTCAAAAGAACAATCGATAGAGTTGAAACATACTGACTCACTGGTAAAGAAAAATTTCTAAGCGTAGCGGTCAGTAAATAAGGTCATGCTGAGAGTCTTTTGTGACCTGAAAGGACCCATCATTATTGATTTCCTTGAAAAGGTGTAAGTGTAAACTGTACTTTCTTTAGCAAAATTCATCTTATTTATTGAATGACCTTCATCTATAAGTATCAGTGTATATATATATATATATCATATGTAGCCCTGACGATCTACCGAAAGCAATGGATGATAGGGAGGCGTGGTGAGAGGGAGTCAGGAATATTCGTGCTGATAGCGTGACATGATGATGATATATCGTCATAAACTGTCACTAAGTTTATTTAATAAGAAGAGTAGCTTCCCTTTCTTTAGGTTTTTTTAAGAACCAAGCCAAATTCCGTACTAAAAGGACGAAACGTTTCCTGTCCGATCATCGAAGTTAAGCAGCGCTAAGCCTATTCTGAACTCAGATAGGTGACCACTTAGAATCAACAGGTACTGGAAGCAACCTAATACCTACGGGTTTGACTAAATCATTATTGGGAAGTCGGGGAGTCCCTGTGACGTAGTTGCTCAGGTGCAAGACTCCGACATCGTAGTAAGCGAGTTCGAACTCCAGTCACGATATCATATTAACTTTCGGACTAAAACCATAGGGAAAGGTATGAACTCTCTTATCTCTACTGGTTGAATTGTATCACAGCTGTTTTCTACAAGGTTGACTTTGGCATTAAATTAACCCCGAAGGTTGATATGCCATGTAACAAACCAAACCAACAGTAGTACTATTTAACCCATAGCTCGGAGGGGTAAAGGGTTATTACCTTTCTCAAGGGTATTAGTTCGAAAGAGAGCCCAACTGGAGTTCGAACTAGCTTATTCTAATGTCACAGTCCAGCACGTTAGTGACTTGGCTATATAAAGCTCCAGTTAAGTAGGGTTCAATCTCTCGGACTAATAGATCTGTTTGAAAAGGAGTTGTCTTAGATAGAAATATTTGAATCCACATAACTGTGTACAAATTTTTAGTATTAAGAATAGTTGTTTGACACTATATTTGTTTACAAAGGATAATTATTATCGATTACTTGAAAGTTGGCGACCTTAGTCGAGGATGACCTGAAGACTTCCTTTTCAATAGCTACCACACCGAGGTGTATGGGAGGGCGCTACTCCATTCTCTGGATTGCTCAACTCTACCCTTGATCCTTACCTTATAATGCTGAGTGTTAAGCATCAAGTACCATTTTTTGAGTCTTTGGTGTGACTCGACCTGGGATCGAACCCCGGTCTGCCGGACCATTGATGAACACTCTACTCATTAGGCTAATGGCCCGTGTGCAAATTACTTGTATTAGACAGGAACAATTGAAACCATATAACTGTGTTCAAACAAATCATTATTAAACAGGAACAATTGCTTAAAAAAACAAAAAACAAAAAAACAAACTGATTTTTACATCCTTGTAAATTTTGAATAAAGAATTAAAGTTTAATTCTTGATGCTTCATTACACATTGCGTATGAGGTTGAGTGTGTATACGTATATATATATATGTATATGTGAATATGTCTGTGCATATATATATATATGTATATGTGAATATGTCTGTGCATATATATATATATATATATATATATATATATATGTATAAAAGTCATTCAATAAAGAGAATTTTATCTAAGTTGCCATTAGGAAGCACTATTTACAGTTGGATTTTTTTCAAGGAGATCAATAGTGATGGGTCCTTTTAATGTCCCAGAAGACTGTCAGCATGACCTTATTTACTGATAGCTGTTTTAACTGCGTGTAAACAAATGAGTGATGTTTTATTGAATTGCGACCGATACATGGTAATACTTGCAATCATTTAACTGTGTGCAAAAGTATGAGCTTAGGTTCGTTTAAAAATATCATTAACTAAGAATATTTACAAATCATGTATATATTTAATATATATGCATAAAGAGGATTTTGTGTTCAATAACTTACAATTGTTGATATGCCATAAAACCAATACACGCACACACACACGCACACACACACACACACACACACACATATATATATATATATATATATATATATATATATATATCAACAACACATCTACCCCCACACACTCACATATATATATATATATATGTGTGTGTGTGTGTGTGTGTGTGTATGTTGAAATGATAGATTGTGATGAATTTGACAGTATAATAGAAATATACGAAAAAGTTGGATAAATAAAACACTTAACTTTAAATGCGTGATGTTTAAAGTTCTATGGTATAAAAAGAAGGAAATATCTCAATCGGAGTTAAGTGTTTCCTTTATCCAACTTTCTACATATTTCTATCATATATATGCATGTATTAACATATATATATATATATATATATATATATATATATATATATATATATATATATATATATATATTAACATATGTACGTATATATATATATATATATATATATATATATATATATATATAAATGTATGAACATACGTATATATATATTCATATTCGTATATGCATATGTTCGCCATTGGTCTGGGAAACTGGGATTCAATCCCTGGTCGAATCATACCAAAGACTCAAAAAATGGTACTCGATGCCGGTTTGTTTAACACTCAGCATTATAAGGTACGGATCAAGGGTAAAGTGTAGCAATCCAGGGAAAGGAGCAGCGCCCTCCCTTACATTTCGGTGTAGTAGCTATTGAATAGGGAGTCTTCGAGTCGCCCTCGACTAAGGTCGCCAAATTTATTTACTTTATGTGAGAGACATCATTTCTTAGTTTCTCGGCTGTTATGTGTGACATATGTTTGTTTAGCGTTTTAACTTTTTAAAAGTGGAAATTTCTGAGAATCTAAGGTGGTTAATAGAAGATTCCATGTATAATGCGATGTAATCCAGGAAAATATGGTGAGAATATCTATGGAGTTTAGGTATGATTTTTGGAATGATATTACACAAAAGAGCCGAGAAATTGAGGAAGGGCGTCTCTCATGTAGACAACAATCACATCTCTTATCTGAAAAAAACAAACAAACCCAGAATCCTTATGCACAAACAGCAAATGGAAGCAGATATATTTATATACGAATATATATATATATATATATATATATATATATATATATATATATATATATAAATTGAAAACAAGGTTATCCAAGAAGAAGGAGAGATTTATTGAGAAGCAAAGTCGACACTATAGCGTTTCGGTTTTAATGAATCATCATCAGGATTGAGGGTTGATATTAGTGATGTAAAATCTCTACTTGGCTTACCTTGTTATCAATTTTCTCTATATATTGTCGGATTACACTCCATTTTTTTACTTCCATATATATATATATATATATATACGCATGCATATATAATCATTTATATATGTGTATGCAAATATGTATAATATTAGCTCTTGTATTTGATGTGTCTCCTGTATGTATACTTGAGAACGCCTTAAAGACCCCCAGTCGACGCGACTAATGTCACACATGTATTGGACTATTTTAATCCCCCGTCATTGATGAAATGAGGGGTTATGATTTCACAGGTTTTTGATACACAGAGACAAGGCTTGCTTCATTTTTTTTCACAGTCTGTCCGGACACATGAAAAAACACTTTATTGCTTGCTTGAATGCGTTTTTTTTTTTATTATGACCATTTTGTGGTAATATAGGTCTTTTTAATTTGACGTCCCATACAAGTGTTCAGGAGCAAGACCAAAAGTTCAGTTACTTTAACCCTTGCTCTTTGGAGCAATGGAGGAGTTATTGCCGCAGAATTGGAATCTCCAGTACCAAATTGGACTTATTCTTTGCTGGCACCACATTTCTTTTGACTGTATGAACACGAGAGAGAGAGAGAGAGAGAGAGAGAGAGAGAGAGAGAGAGAGAGAGAGAGAGAGGGGGGGGGAAAACAGATACTGCACTCTAAACCTGTATTTAATTATATATCTTAGGTTGTAATACGCGACATATGGCCTATTTAAAAAGGGATACCATGCGTATAAACATAAGTTGGACAAAAAATATTTGCCTCCCGCGGCTACAGTTACATAGGCATTGGTACATTCAGATACTCTCTCTGACGCAATGAGGGTGGTGCTGCCTCTGGATTGGAATCCCTGGTACTAGTCAAGCCTCGTTTCTTACGCAAACTGCTCGAAGACCAGAAAACACTGAAAGTATACAAACAGATTCGACACTTTAAAAACTGTTTCTTTCTGAATTCAGAACAGTTGAACAATCCAATATTACCACCTCGATGTAATGAGGGAGGTGCTGCTTTAAGGTTGGAACTTCCGGTACTGAGCGCGCTATTTTTTTCATTTCAACTCAGAGATATGAACATACTCGAAGGCTGGGAAAAGATGAGATTTCTCTTTGTGTTTTTGAAAGATATTAGAGAAAAAAAAAAAAAACAAACTTGCATAACTTACTCACTCTCTTTTTTGACCTTGTACCACACTTGCATTTTTATAGGAATAAATAATCTCCGGAGATGTTCAAGCCCGACTGCGAATGTAACATTCATAAATTTAATTAATTCAAATTCATCTGTCATTGAATTTCTGTTATATTTAAATAATGAACATGCCTCGTAGCTGCATCTTTTCTTTCGTTTCTTTCATTTCTTTGTTTATTGTATTTATACAAAATATGCCAAAAATGAATCACTTTGATGTTTGTTCCCCGTTTGGATTTATATGTAATTCATGTACACGCCAACTTATTAGAATATATTGTTTCTTTAAAAACGTGCTACATATTAGATTTATAAAAGGTTTGAATATTCTTGGAATGTTAGATTTGTAGGTTTCGATTTTGCCAGGGAAAAGTAGAGAATTGAATATTAGAAAGAAAGAATTGCAATTGGTTTATTTTGAAATGATACTGATTCAGAGGTTGCAGTCGTTGCAGAAAAAAAAAAAAAAAAAAGAACCCAAGGAAAAAAACAAACAAAAAAAAAAACCTGAACTATATCACTGCAGGAGGAGAAGACTTAACTTATTTTTTGTGCAATGGTGATGTCAATAAAAGAGGACTCAAAAAATACTCATTTACCAGCAGAATAACCTGGCATTGCCTTGCACAATAATAATAAAAAATAATAAGGTAAAGAACATTTTGTTAAACGAATATTAATTTCATTAGCTTTACACCCTTAAGGGTAAATTCGCGCCATTTTTATAAAAAAAAAAAAATCTTGTTCTTGTTTATGCATAAGAAAATTTACTTCACCCAAAATATTCAGGGTTTTAAGTGCTATTGGTTGTGTCTCCAGCCGCTGTGGAGACGTCTCACCTGCCAGACCTAAGTGCTCTCAGAAAAATCATCTTAACAAACACAAACCACTTCAGACATTAATACACCAATTTTTTTATTAGTTTTAGGACGTACGGACTAGGTTCGCCTCATTTTCTATGCATCCTATTCAAAGACAAGAACACTGAACAGATACTGCACTTTAGTCTCTGCTTGAATACCTACGTAGTTGTAGTGGTTGTAGTATGCCACATGTGAATTTAAAAAAAAAATCAAATGTTCCATGCGTTATCTATGTGTTGGAATTTACTAAGCTTTTTTGCTTAGAGGCGGCACAAGGCCGTATGGATGGGGCACCCAGTGAGACTCGAACTCACCTGTGAAGGTTTGATAGTCTAGTTTGTCAACCATTACATCACCAGACGCGCGCTTCATACGTTAATTATGTGTTGCAACTTCGCTGATTCACTCCTCAATGCTCCCTTTAATATACAGAGTTCTGATTCCCGAAAAAAAGCTAGAAAAAAACAAACAAAAAATACTAGACCCCCAGTTTACTCTTTCCAGAAATAAGTAAAGTTGGCGACCTTAGTTGAGGGTGACTCGAATGCTTCCTTTTCATTAGCTACCTCACCGAGGTGTAGAGGAGGGTGCTACTCCATTCCCTGGATTGCTCAACTTTACCCTTGATCCTTACCTTACAATAATGAGTGTTAAGCAAGGTGGCATATCATTTTTTTTGTCTTTGGTATGACTCGACCTGGGATTGAACCCCGGTCTCCCGGACCATTGGCGAACACTGTACTCATTAGGCCAATAGTGAAAATAATGATAACCTGTCTTATTAATTTTTTTCTGTAAATTCCCTGTCACTCCACGAATAGTTGAGAGTGAGGGTCACTCATACAGATGGCATTCTTTTTATTTGCTTTCCAGACGAATTAGATTTTTTATTATCTGTTCGCAGATACCTTTAAAACACTGCTTGATGTGAAGTTTAATCATAATTGCTTCATTTGCCCGGGAATCAATTAAGCATAGAAGCGAATTATAAAGAGATTTTCAACTCTGATTATTAACGTACAATAGTACTGTAACATACCCATACATGAATTCGTGAAATAGACATATTCATACCGGTACGCAAAACGTTCATAATGTCCATAACGCACATATATAGATTACATAGGAATCCCGAAACACAAAAAACACTTGACGACTTCTTAGTTCAGGTACGAAACTTTTTATTAGCTTTGAGTTAAAAGGTTTTTCGACATAAGGAAGAGAGAGACACAATCTTTCTATGCTGACTTTTCCATCTGCCCCAAACCACGTGCGACACCTGCCGCAAACCACTGGTCTGATCTCGGCGAGCCCTGAAAGACAACAATCTTCTTTGGACGCTAAAACTCCACTCTCCCGACTTTTCTCAAATCTCAGCCCACACTTCCGTTGCGTGACGTCATTCACACCTCCTAGTCCCATTTTCTATCTGGGGTTTTATTTTGACATCTCTGAATGACACATTCTTTCCTCGCGCGCGTGAACACGTGCGTTAATGTTGCACCTAACTAACCCGTGCACTAAACGAAAGGTTTTCAGCCTAACAAAACCGAAAGGCAAGATATATAAAACGAAATCCCTCGGCCATTATATTACCGTATGTTTAAAAAAAAATATACTTGGGTCATTCAATAAATAAGGGGAATTTATCTATCTATTTATCTACAAGGGTTATTCAGTGAATAAAGGAAGTTTTTTTGAAGTGGGGGAGTCTCCGCAGTGTAATGGCTAAAGTGCTGGTTTGCGGTCTCGAAGTAAGCGAGTTCGAGCTCCAGTCGCTCTATTACGTTCACTTTTGGATTAATACTCTTGAGAGAGGTATGAAACCCCCTTATCCCTCCCGGTATAGGTTAATTAGTATCACTGCTGTACTTCTAGAAGGATGGCTTTGGCATTAAATTACCAACGGAGGCTGATATGCCATTAAATAACCAAACCAATGTTTTTGAAAAAAGGAGAATATTTTTTTTCTGAATTTCTTGCCATAAATGTAAAGTTTACATTGCTTGAAATTTCCTCAAAGCAAAAATCATTTCAATCACGCAAAAATATTTTTAAGCAATTCAAATGATGAAAAAAGAAAATTATATAGTTCTTGTGTATAACACGCATCTCTAAATTTTGTGCTGAAAAACCAGGTAAATAGTGCGTCTTATACACAATTACGATACGTAGCATATAATTCCACTTGGTTACTTCGATACAAACAGACATGTTTACAATTCCACCCAACTAACAACTAAAGGAACTCTGCTTAAATATAGCCCAGTCGGCTAGGGCTGTAGAATACACCGACTGCACCTCTGCATAGGGGTAACACCCCCATCGGCGAGTGTCCTGGTTATGACACTAAACAATCTGATGGTGAGGCTCGAGTGATGTTGGAGTTTTTGGGAATGCAGAGTACTCCTTCATTGCCATCGCTCCCAGGTTCACTCTGGCCCGAAATAGTAATACCTGATAGGGACCTATCTATGGGTCAAATAGAACTAAACCGTGGTTTTGAGAGTTTACTGTTTTTGCATTTAAACTGCGTATTTATGCTAAACTGAATTGCTTGAAACAGAACTGTTTTGATATGTAAACTGCGTACTTATGCTTAACTGAATTGTTTGATATAGAACTGTTTTGATATTTAACCGTGAGTAAAAAAAAAAAACAAAACAAACTATACTTATACTAAACTAAATTGTTTGAATTAGAACTGTTTGACTCAATTGAATAACTTGAAATTGAAATGCTTTTGACGATTAAATTGTACTTATGCTGAATCGAATTGTTTTAAATAGAACTATTTACTTCTATAAAAACGGATTTGGCATTAATTAACCAACAAAGGTTGATATGCCATAAAACCAAAAGAAACTAAATTTTCGTAAATACGTAGATCTCTCACAAACTTTCATACCTCTTAGAAAATTAGAAAACATGTATATATCATAAAGCACCTTTCTTCACATACACTATCGTTTACTCTTTGCATTTCACGTTTCATCATATATTCTCTTTTCTTCTTAGTTTTCTCAAATGATAAAACTTGTTGAGTCATACGAATTATTGGGTTGAGTCAGAAATAATTTTCGTTTTATAAAAGCAAATTGTAATCCCGCATTTCAAACTTCTAAATTTTAAACGCAATAGAAAATCATCTGATTAAAGAGTGCCTTCATCAGTTATTCTTCTTTCAATTGTGAAAGAGTGTGCATCATAATTCAATCTATGATCTTACGCCCCTTAAATGGAGGAACTGAAAGTGCATATTCAACATGTAATGTTGTAGGAATTTAATAATAACAAAAACGCTACATAAATAGCTAAGAAAATGTATGTTTATGGCCAAGATGTCATTACTGACAACCAAGTCCAAAGTTTTATTCTGGCGATATGTCATTGAAGGATAAACCCAAACCTGGACGTTTATCAGATCTCAATCAAAATACTTTAAGAGAATTAGTGGAATGCAGTCCGTGCAAAAGTACTCGAGAATTAGCACTTGACCTCGACACAGCCCAATCTACAATCTGTCGCTCCTTGAAAAAGATAGAAAAAGCCAGCTAGCCGGGCGTTTGGCTTCCTCCTTTTGTGTTGAACATTGTCATAAAAATAAAGTCGGCGACCAAAGTCGAGGGCGACTCGACGGCTCCCTTTTCATTAACTACTACATCGAGGTGTAAGGGAAGGCGCTACTCCTTTCCCTGGATTGCTCAACTTTACCCTTGATAGTAAGTAGTAAAGTTAGTGACCATAGTCGAGGGTGACCCGAAGGCTCCCTTTTCGATAGCTACTACACCAAGGTGTAGGGGAGGGCGCTACTCCATTCCCAGGATTGCTCCACTTTACCCTTGAACCGTACCTTATAATGCTGAGTGCTAAGCAAGGTGGTATCAAGTTCCATTTTTAAAGTCTTTGGTATGACTCGACCTGGGATTGAACCCAGGTCTCCCGGGCCATTGGCGAACACTCTAACCGCTAAGCCAATGTCCCGACCAGCTCATTGGCGAACACTCCACCCAAAGCCTACTCCAAAGACGGAGTTTTATGAAAGAAAAAGTTATGCAGTGTGTATGATGGGATCACCGCTGTATTATTCATTTTGAATTTTTAAACTGCAATCAGCACTCGTAATGTAGACTCTTAACATTTGGAACGTGCGCATGAAAATATTCCAAGAAAACGCCCCGTAGTCGTCAATAGGAGAAAGGTTGTGTTTCTCTTGATAACGAAGAGCTGCATTCAGCAAGACTCACGCAGGAAAAAGTATTGAATTAAGGTGAGTCTGTTCTATACCAATTCCATATTCACTAGACTTTGCACCGAGTGATTTCCAACTTTTTCCTTCTCTACAAAATGTTCTGAATAGCGCAAATTTTTTCTCAAGACGATCAGGTGAAAACGTTTGTGGAAAACTTCTTGAACTCAAAACCATCTGAATTATATATGAGGAATCAACTAGCTACCTGATAAATGGCAAGAGGTGATTCAAAATAATGAAAAATACACAATTGATTGAAATTAAGTCATTGTTATTCATGAATAAATGTTACTAAAACGGAAATTATTTATGAGTCAACTGAATATTTTTATATTAATTACCTTTATCAAAATCATAACCAAAGCATTTATTCACAATTTTTCAATCTTCATAACAAACCAAAAAGGTGTAGTGCTCTTTATCTAATGATTGGTCGGTTGTGTTTTATGGCATATCAACCTTTAGAGGTTATTTGATGGAAAATTCACAGAGTGTCTCAATATACATGGGACCCATGTGACTGCTAATAACTTTACTACTAATAATGTTGTGTTCTTTTTTGTTTCAGATTTGAAAATAGTATACTATAACAACTGTTAATCCTTGATCATAATACCTTGGACAAGACAGGAAAAATATTTTGCGTCACTACATATTTTGGGACAAAATCATTCAAAACTGTCTCAAAATAGATGCAACCCATAATATGATAATGAT
This sequence comes from Sepioteuthis lessoniana, assembly GCA_963585895.1. Classification (NCBI taxonomy): domain Eukaryota; kingdom Metazoa; phylum Mollusca; class Cephalopoda; order Myopsida; family Loliginidae; genus Sepioteuthis; species Sepioteuthis lessoniana. The sequence continues at coordinate 39,495 of CAUZXS010006318.1, forward strand.
TTATTACTGAGACAAGAAACTCAAAAAAAGACAGCATGCCCTGGAAGCTAATATAATAATAAAAAAAAAACATTGATTCAATGTCTCTAGCTTAAAGGATGTATTTTTTACAAGATGTGTTCCAAATGATTGCCATTGTACTTATCTCAGTAATAAATCATTATCATATTTATGAGTTGCATCTATTTTGAGACATCTTGTATACATTAATTACATATGATTTGTTAACGAATAGTTTGTAGGTACCGTTTGAAACCAACCATAGTTCAATTGTTTACACAAAGTTAAAAGGTTTCAGTATTCCTATCTAATATGAATAATTCTATCTAATATTAATCATTTGTTTGCAAGCAAAAAATGCCTCCCAGTCAGCATATCGGTCCAAGAGAGAGTGAGAATCTTTCTCATTGATCTGAGCTGGACCATCAACAATTCAAAATATTAAAACGTCAAAACATTGATTCGACACTTTTAGGACACTTTTATTCCATTTTCATCAAAATATCTTTTTTGTCTGTGTTGTATGCGCTTCCAAATATTTTCGCGTTTCAACACTCTAAAAGAAAAGTAGATGATCCTATATCTAATGGATAAAAACCAATTGAAAGTAATCAACTATATATTAAATTTTGCATCAAGGGACACGAAAATAGATATTGCATAGAATTTAATGTTTTCCTTAATCTGGTACACAGATCTCAGATTTGGTTGGAAGCTTGTGGTGTAGTGGTTATCGTTTTAGGACATAGATACAGTGACCCTAGTTCAAATCGTGGACTATGCTGTTTACGTTTCTCTTTCGCACTAATACCCTTTGGAAAGTCGAGAATCTACCTTTTCTATTTCACAGCTTTGGGTAAATAGTAGACCAGACTGAGAAATTTAGCCTTAGCACGGCAACCAGTCTCGGAGGAGGAAAACTCTGAATGTAAACCAGCTGTACTTCGCTTAAAAACTGATCATGAGTCGCATCCTCTCCTTGGCGGAATAATTGGATTAAATTCATACACACTGATCCCAGATTGCTTTCAGTACCTGATGTTTTTAAATGGTCACCCATCCAAGTGTTTGACTAGCTCATCGCTGCTTAACTTCAGTGATCCAACAAGAACCAGTGCTTAAAGCGTGACTTGACCGTAAGTCAATTGCTCCGTATACTGGTAACGTAACCAATTGCGCCCCCTTCAACAGTGGAAAAATTTAACATGCACTTTCTTCCTAAGCCTAAAAGTAAGTTGTGCGTATTAACTTTTTATCCTGCATTATTATATTCAGGACAGTATGACTGAATATTAGTTATGTGTATGATCCAAACTAATGTTTATTTTTTACTGCAACAAAGAAATGTGTGTTTGTTTATAATTTGGTTTCTTTTAGCCTGAACTTATTTTTGCTGCAAGCTTGTTGCATTTTTGTGTAAACATATCTATGAGTTTGTCCTAAATATTGCGTAAAACAAACCGTGGGAATTTTTATTTTTAGTCTATACAAACCGGATAAAAAGTTGAAACAAATATTAAATTTAGCAACTACAAACTCTAAAAAGTCAGTGTGTATTATTTACAAAATAAGTTTTTCTTTTTCCGAATTTCGTTGCCCAAATTTAGGGATGCGAGCTATACATGAATGTGTGTTATGTACGAGTGCATGTTATACATGAATAATTACGGTATAAGAAAAGGAAATTCAATCCAAAAATAATCAAATTTGAGAAGACTGTTAAAAGAGTGTCCCTTTTTTTTATTTTTATTTTTTATTTTCAAGATATTCTCATCAACTTTTGAAATATGACATTTAGGCAGTTCTTTCACAATAAACGTTACCGCAAAATTGATTCCAAATGCTCAATGATGTAAGGGTCTTCGTAAATTTCATATTTTCTCTTTCAAAACAAATTAAAATGCCTCAGAAAAAAAAAAAAGAAAAACGAAAATGAATAAAATGATTATATTTTTTGTGTACAACAACAACAACAACAACAACAACAAAGCCTCCCCGTCAATTTTTTTTTGTGATTGGTCTTGTTTTAGTCATTTTAAACATAATTTTCGTGACGTTATCAGCGTCCATATCTGAGTACGATTTGCTGCTACAGGCAGGATTACGACACAGCAAAGAAATAATGAGAGAGAGAGAGAGAGAGAGAGAGAGAGAGAGAGAGAGAGAGAGAGAAGACAGGGTGGGTTTAACGAGCTGATGCTGTTCTATCAGGTGAGTACACTCCCTTCTTCATTCTCTTTTTTTCGCCGTTCCCGTCTCCCCGATCTCCCCTCCCCATTCAGCTCCCCGTTTCAGGCGCTGAGTAATTATATAGAAAAACTTGAACGTCGCAAATGTATTTAGCAAGTGTAAGGAATTCGCCATCAAATATTAAAACATTGGTAACGTTAACTGAGGCTCACCTTTCAAACATTTTCCCTTTAAACATGGTAAAAAAAAAAAAAAAAAGGAGGGGGGGGAAATCAAATAAAAAAACAACATCCACTCAAAAACAAAAATCCCCTTAAAAACAAAGAATACAAACGCAAAAACAACCCCCCACCAAAAAATAAATAAAATAAAGAAAAAATAAATAAAATAAAAAAAAAAATAAAAACAAGAAAAAGAAAGTAAAATTCCCCCAAGAAAGAAAGAAAAAATTAAAAAAGAAAGAAAAAAGAAAGAAAGAGAAAAAAAAAGAAAAAATTAAAAAGAAGGAAAAAAGAAAGAAAGAAAAAAGAAAAAAATTAAAAAAGAAAGAAGAAAGGAAGATAAAAAATGCTGGCAAAAACATGATAAAGTCGCAGCTGTGGGTTTTAATGAATTCGGAATTACTCATGACTGTGTGTGTGTGTGTGTGTGTGTGTGTGTGTGTGTGTGTGTGAGATGGTATCTTTCGTGTATGTGTGTAGAGAGAGAGAGAGAGAGAGAGAGAGAGAGTGAAGAACCACAAATATGAATTTGCTTGTATTTATGTCTTCGAATAAGATTTTCTTCCAGTCGGCGAGGTGTAAAATACGCTGACTTTATCCCAGCCGAAGAGTAAGACCACACCCACTCTAAAAAGGATATCGTGGACGGCATTTGATAGTGTGGTTCCTGTTCTAGAGCTCTGAAGAGTGTGGAGTACCCCTTTGGCCTTACTCCCTGGTCCACTCTGACACGAAGTGGTAGTACCTGTTAGAGTTCCATGTACGGATCAAATAGATCTATTTAAAAATTATTAGTATTAGATTGGAATACTTGATATCATGCCTCCCCCAAAAAGTACTCTCAAGAAATTTCACAAAAAGTATTATTATAAATGTACAATGTCAGCAATTCCCAAACTTCTCCGCATAAAATACTCCTAGAGAGGTTGACACGCCGTTAAAATCAATCAATCATATGAGCTTTAACTTTCATATACTTGTAAATGTCGTGGTGTAATAGCAAACTGGTTTCGCAGATAAGTTACAACTCAGTAGTGAGTTCGATCCTTACTGGGTGCCTCATACTTCTAACCGGGTTCCAAGCCTAAGTTACGCTTAGTCTTAAAAGACTCTTGCGTTTCATGATGTAAAGGTTTGTTCTAGTTAATTAAATAAAACAGTATTTAATGCCAAAATTTGACACAAATAATTTCTCAAGGTTTCAAGTATTCCAATCTGATACAAATAATTTGCACACTGTTATATGGTTTCAAAAAGATATATTTGACCCATAGATAGGACCTTAACAGGTATTCTTAGTCAGAGTCAAAGTGGATCTGGGAGTAATGGGAACGAAGATATATATATATATATATATATATATATACATCATGTTTTATCTTATTTCATACTTGGTTCATATCTACTAATTTTAATCATGTAACGGAATGTTTAAGGTTAGTAGATATCAATGTTAACCTTCTTCTTTCTATCTCTGTTTAATTTATCTATATATGAGACGAAATATTTTTAGTAAGGGATTTTGTAACTTTTCAATTCTACCCTCCCAGAGCTTCAGATATGGAATCTCACCACCGCATGTCGTCATATGTCATACACCTTATTCGTGGAGTCTTACACGTCTGCAAGGATGCAGCTGGAGTATTCTGGGCTCCATAGACGAACAACAAGTTATATTTAACGATCGAGGGTAGAACAAAATTGTCAGTGAGTTCTTATTCTTTTACCTTGTGCCAAATTAAGCTAAGTTCAGGAAATGACTGAATATCCAGGCAGTAATAACTGGTATACATGCTAATATTATATTATAAGAATCATTTCGTCTAGTACAAATGAGCAAGAGAGCAAAAGCTAAAGAGAGCTAAAGGCGATCAAGCTCACTAGCAGTGACTTGTGCGATTAATATTTTAAACATCATTACACAAAATATATGTAAAGATGTTTTCAGAGGTAAGTGTCATCTGACAAAGCAACAATAAGGAAAACAGCTGGAATCGAACGCAGCAATCATAGACCACCTTATTAACTATTGATCAACGATAGGTGAAAGCAAATCTATAAATTACTTCAAATCTAATCATGTTATATATATATATATAAAAGTAAGACTGCCGACCGTCGTCGAGGGCGACCGGAAGGCTCCCCTTTAAATAGCTACTACACCGAGGTATAGGGAAGGGTGCTACTCCTTTCCCTGGATTGCTCCACTTTACCCTTGATCCTTACCTTAAAATGCTGAGTATTAAGCAAGGTATCAAGTACAATTTTTTGAGTCTTTGATTTGATTCGACCAGGGATCGAACCCCGACCTCCCGGACCATTGGGGAACATTCTATCCACTAGGCCAATATTGTCATCACAGACTGTTTCGCTGTATCACAACTCATCAGTGTAGTTTGACACGCGAAATGCATCAAGCTGGGATCGAAACCCGTCTGTCATGACGCGTCGGATATCTTACCGTCATCTATTAGCAATCTCAGCATAAGCGAAGGGATTTTAACGCATATATATCATTTTTCTTTTGTTTCAAATATGCGCTTAACAGCTACTGAGTGCTCAATTCATTAGAAGAGCTTTGCATTTCTTGAGTGGCATATATATATATATATATATATATATATATATACACATCATGTTTTATTTTATTTCATACTTAAGATATATTGATATTGTTATGCGTTTTTGTGCACAGTGCACCGTATTTTATTGATTTAAAACGTTTTGCGCGACAAATTTTAGCCGAAGCACCCATGTATTAAACCATCTGATGAAGGTCATAACGACCAGAAATAAATTTATTATGAAAACACTAAATTGAAGTTTTTTCGTCAAATTTATAATATATATATATATATATATATATATATAATTTACAAGATCACAAGGTCTTCAGAGGATAATTTTATTGATTGAGTCATTTACTATTGTTAAACTTTTCAGTTTTTAGACCTTCATCAGAGCGTGTAAGTTATTAAAAGGAACGAAAAAAGATGAAAAAGTTTTCAAATATTCCATTTCCGTTGGTTGCGTTCTGTTTCAAATTTGTGTGATGTGGGATGTAATTAGGGTTGCAAAATCTAATTAAAAAAAATCTATCTATCTATCTATAATGATATATTATTTAGTTCATGTCAACTAATTTTAATCAAGTTACGGAATTTTTAAAATATTAATCTTCTTCTTTCTATCTTCTATCAATCTATGAAACAAAATATTTTTAGTAAAGGAATTTGTAACTTTTCAACACCAATCTGACCAAATAAGGATGTAACGTTACATCCTCTCGCCCCCACACACGTTAACTTTCTTCTAACCATGTCACTTCTTACACCGGCCGGTGATCAACTAGTGGTTTGAGGGGGTAACGCACATTTCTTTACCTACACAAGAATACGATCGAGGGAACGGAGAAAATAGAAGGACAAACGAACAAACACGAACAAAGCTTGGGGTTAACCAAGAGCAGAAAAGAGGTATTGCAACACTATATGCATGTGCGGACTATCGCTAGCGTGGGTTACTAGCGAAAATTCCACAAGCACCTCGAATGCAGACATCTTGAGTCGATCTTCTTCACTGGACCCTATCTTGTCTCCTACTGTCTCCGGAGTCCGGTGTTGACTGCCCCTGTCCGTGGTTCCACGCCAACTCTCTCAGCTGTCCCCTCTGCTGTCCAACGCCAACTGCTCTCGTCCGGGTCCCCCGTCAACTGCCTCTCAGCTCCTTTGTCCAGCCAACTCTCATTCGCGTCCCCTTCCCACTTCCGGATACGGCGAGATTTCATGTCCAAGAATCCTTTGTCTGGTTCCGCGCCAAAACAGACAAAGGAATCGTCTGCTTTGGCGGCCCACTCACATAGTGCTACAAGGAGACAAATTGAAAAAACGTGTCTCTGATAGTGTTGTCGTTTAAAACGATACTAGATTCAATAATTCTCCTGCGTTTTTTTTTATTATGTATTAAAACTAACCTTGGGATTTTTCAAGATAAATTTCTAATTAATTTTTAAATTATATTAGACGAAACTGTTATTTATGTTTCTTTTTCTAAAATCTCAAATGTGAGTGTAAACTATAAATAAAGATAAAGATGTTTTTACTCAGTCTGGTAAAAAACTAATCACTGAAGAAGATTAATTCTGGTCTTCATTGGTTGGTTATCATCCGACAATCCCTCAAATATATGGTCTTCCTAAAACCCACAACCTGGAATTCCTCGACGACTTATTATTATTTCTGGGATTGGATTTGTCCCCCCTCCCCGCCACCGCCAACATCACAAAATCTTTAACCAAAATTTTATCCCCTCTCTTACGCACGATTAGGAATTCGTACATCAAGAACCCCGACGATTTACTCAACAAAATCAATAATTTAAAAAAGAAAAACAAATCCCTAGCCAGTGTCGACATGAAATCGTTATACACCAATATTCCAGTTAAAAATGTAGCAAACGTTTAGAAATTCACCCCCAAGAAAATAGACATTACATTATTATTCATAAAATAATTAAGATTTGCACGTTATGTACAAAACATTGTTGTTTTTTAGATAACGGTATTTTTTTATCAAGAAAAATCTGATTTACACATGAGTTCACCTCTCAGTGAGGTTCTTGCATGATGAGAAAGTTTTAGAACATTCTATTTCCGTTGGTTGTGTTCTCTTTCAAATTTGTGTGATGTAATTAGCCTCCCAAAATTCCAATTAAAAAATGTATCAAACGTTTAAAAACCCATCTCAAGAAAAAGCATTTCATTATCTTTATCTATTCTCAAAATAATGAGAATTTGCACATTATGCAGGAAACTTTCCTTTTTTTATTAATATATATAACTGTATTTTTTTTATAAACAAAAATCTAGTTTTCCCATGAATTTACCTCTCAGTGGGGTCCTTGCATGCCTTTTCCTTGAATTTCTAAAATCTGGTCCCTTTAAATTTTTAGGGACCAAACATTCTATTTCCGTTATAGAGATCATAAATTACTCATATAGCCACGGAATAATGACCTAACAAAAATTACAGATTGATTAAACAATATTGAACCTACCATAGATTTTAATTATAAACTAAAAAATAACAACAACTTTCTTTTCTTGGCTATTTTTCTGATGAATAATAACAATAAATTAGAATTTAAAGTTCATCACAAATCCACTCATAAAAATGAACATATACATTTCTATTTACATCAAAACACCAAGGAGAGTAATCTTAGGTTTTTACCTTTGAGCTCTTAAGATTTGCACCCCTATATTTTTAGATGATGAATTTGACTATATAGAAAATTCTTTCACGAAACTTCAATATTATAAACCTTTTATACAACATGCCAAAATAAAAGCCTTCAAAATACACGAACGTAAATGTTCTCCAGAAATTAAAAACAATAACTTTTCAATTAATAATACATTGCATAGATATATAGTTTTACCCTACAAATATCAGCGAAAAAAAAAGAAGCCTTAACATGAGAATTAAAGCAGGAAAATGATTGATAGTAGTGATGACAATATCCACACCGAATCAAGAGTAGGAATTTATGAAATTCCATGTCTGGATTGTAATAAAAATATATTGGTGAAACTTCTTGTAATTTCCAATAACAAATTTACGAGCAGTGAAAAGATTTAAAAAGAACAGACATAAATAACAGCTTGGTCAAACATAATTTAGAAACTAATCACAACTTTAAAGATTCCAAGATTTTTATACATAATAAAAAACGCTGGAAAATTGTTGAATCTTATATAATTTCAAATCACAACACTATCAAACTGAGACCCAGTTTTTTCAATTTGTTTCCTTATTAGGTCAAATTGCTGCAGAAATGTTACAAAATCCCTAACTGAAAATAATTTGGCTTTATCGCTTATATAACAGTATCTATCTCTGTATGTATAAACCCTGGATGCAGTCTAGAAGACCAATTAATAAAGATTGCAGAGAGAGAGAGAGAGAGAGAGAGAGAGAGAGAGAGAGAGAGAGAGAAAGATCTGTTCTATCAGCACTACTTGATTATATACATATATATATATATATAAAGAACCAGTGATACTATTAAACCTATAGCTAGGAGGATAAGGGGTAGAGTCGTACCTTTTGCAAGGGTATTAGACCGAAAGTGAATGTATTACCGAGACTGGAATTAGAACTCGCTCACTTAGCGGCCGTAATTTAGCACGTTATACTTTACGCCACGGTGATTACCCGCGTCTTATAAAGCAGTTGTAACGATTATAGATTATGTCTGGAAGAAAAATTAATTATTCTAGAATAATCTGAACTAAAAAAAAGTGAATTAATTTCCAAGTGTAGACATATGGGTAAATTTCTTTTGTGTCATTTACCGACTGATCGACCCTAAGGTAAACTTTTTGCGTATACGTTCTCCTATGGACCCCTTCACTCGGACGCGCAAGTATAGGACAACCAACCTATCTACAACATCTCTGTACAGACATAGGATGTAACCTGGAAGATCTGCTGGAAGTGATTGATGAATGGCGAGAGAGAGAGAGTTAAGGAAATCCGTGCTAGCATCGCGACATGATGATGATGATGATATATATATATATATATATATGTATTAACAAATTCTGGGAACAGCACCCTAAAATTGGCAGCTGTGCGACCACTTTCCTTCCATCTCACAAACGAACAAGACTTGTTGAGCACTACTGTAGAAGTAGCAGGATGAACTCATGAGTGACATTCTCTGATGGACTCCTACATATGGGCACACCAGAGTTGGTCGATCAGCAAAAACTTACTTTCATTTAGTTCTGTGAGGATACTGGATAGACCTGCCATGAACGATGGATGATAGGGAGAGATGGCGAGAGATAGTCAAGAGACTCTGTGCTATCAACAAAACTTGACGATGGTAAAAGATTACACACACGCACACACACACATATGATGTTTGTAATCGTAACCCAGTAAAAATGGAACATACCAAGAGCATTGGTCTCCCATGTGAATACAACGCTGCTTAACGTTGATGTTTTAGCGGGCTGTTGTCTTTAAATTATTCAATAAGCTTAACTTAGCTCTGACACTAGGCAAGCAGTATAGAACACGCGGTGAGAACTGAACTCACCAGTAATGGTTTGTAAGCCAACCGGTTTAGAACCGAAGAGACTTAACTTTTTCTTTCAAGAGTCATTTGCATACATCTTAAGTTTTCTTTATATTTTGATACTGAATCTGAAATCTTTTTTTCTTTTGACATCTTTTATAGTTTGACAGACCTATGCAGGAACGCGAGATAGCAGTATTTTGTTTTTCCTTAGTTTATTCTAAAGAAAAAGAAAAAGTTTTCTTGAAAATATTGAATTTTTTTTTTATGCTGATTATCAATTTGAAGTTCGTGTTTTTGCATCTCTTGTTGATTGTAACGTTTCGTCTGGACAAAAAAAAAAAAAAAAAAAAAAGGAGAAAAGAAAAGATGCAAAACAAAATATGACAGAAATATTATGAAAATGATTTTGCACATGAAAAATATTTTTGTCGGGGAAACATTTCTGCTGTGTTTCTGATTCTGAAATCAATCTTTTTTTTCTTCTTTTTTTCTCTCTTACCCACGAGAGTAGTTTGCTATCTGCAAGTAACACCTTAACTATGGCTCAAAAAAACATGTTTCACGTTTTCATTATTTTTTTAAAACTTATACTCCAAAATTCCATTTCGAGTTGACTATTTCCACACACACACGCAGAGAGAGAGAGAGAGAGAGAGAGAGAGAGAGAGAGAGAGAGAGAGATATGATACAATAGACTTTACTAGTACAAAGTTGGCCAATTGCAAATTTTAGTATTGATAAAGACATGTTATTTTTCAAAGAATCAAAACAATGTAAAGATGTATAGCAAGTTTCCTTCAATTTGCAAGTGTCATGAATAAAATCCTCACGAGTGGGTCGAGAACTTCATATTTTCTTACTCACTATTCACGCGATTATGTTGAAAAAATCGTGATTATTTGTTAAAATGAATTATTTCAAAATATGTTGCATGAAGCCAGAGAGTTTTGGCTCGGTTTCGTCATATCAATCTTCGTGGGTTATTACATGCCAAAGCCGTCGCTGTAGAAAAACAGTAGTCGTACTTTTTAACCCATAGCAGGGGGAATAAATGGGTTCATACTTTTCTCAAAGGTATAAATCCGAAAGTGCAAATCCACTTTGAGAGAATGATGGCCAACTTTCTGAAAATCAAGAAGAGAATAAGTCATTATATCTCGATTGCGTATTGGTCATACAAAGCTTACTCACTATTTCATACTGAAACAGGAACAACAACCACAGTGTTTGACATGTCAAACGCCTTACACCGTTGAATACGTTCTCATAGAATGTAGAAATTTTACTCTCATCAGAAAGTGATTTTTCATAGTGAATAGTTTGGGCGACTTGTTCGAGAACGTCAACATGGATGACGTTCAGTCCTTCTTGAGAGAGACAGGGCTGTACCAAAGAATATGAATTGAAACCATTTAATAATGTGCAAGTAAATGAGATCTTGCTTGTCTAAAATGTTATCTACAAAGTATTCGTTTTGAAATAATAGGACTAATATATGTAAAAACAGAATTTGGCATTAAATGACCAATAAAGGTTGATATGTCTTAAAAACCCACCAACCAACCATAATAAGGCAACTGGAGTTCGAACTTGCTTATTACGATGTCGAAATCCAGCACTTTAGACATAAAACCACGGGGACTCCTATCATGAAGTTTAAGTTTAAAATAAAATAGGTTTTGTCACAGATTTGTGTTTAGTTCATTTTTCATCGATTAAAAATAAAGGAAGATACATTTTCTAAGAGTGGTGAGTCAATATTTTTTGTATAGATTATATATATATATATATATATGTTGCATACTGACTGACTTATTAGGGATTTCTAAAACTGTATTTTCCGGCTGTGTAAGCAAGAAGACAGCTCACGTGGGTTGACATTCGGAAGCAGATCACATGAATCACGAACCGAAGGATTGAAAGGGCGTTATGAAATTATATATACACAGGTACCCACGGTCAGTCGGTGAGTCAAGTCCGAGTAGGAGCCGCCCTGGGTACCACACGTGGGTTGAAGCAGTGCCCCCCACCCTGGTGGAGAAGCAGAAGTACTAAGTGGGGTTCTGAATATGGTCAATATAGCAGTCCTCCGCCAGTCTCTGTCTGCGTCCGCGTCCATCGTCTCGGTCTCTTTCTCACACTAACTACTAATTTCTGACCTTTCGAGTAATAAAGAGAGAATTATATATGTTTGTTTGTTTGGTTGGTTTTTATGGCATATCAACCTTTGTAGGTTATTTAATACCAAATCCATTTTTATCCAAAAACAGTTTTATTTCGAGCAATTCAATTTAACATGAGTAGACAGTTTAATAGTCAAAAACATTTCTATTTATGTTAATTAGTTTAGTCAAACAGTTCTAATTCAAACAATTCGGCTTAGTATAAGTATAGTTTTTGTTTACATACAGTTAAATGTCAAAACACTTCTATTTTCAACAATTCCATTTATCATACAAAACAGTTCTATTTCAAACAACCCAGTTTAGCATAAATACGCAGTTTAGTTCTGTTTGACCCGTAGATAGAACCCAATCAGGTGCTACCACTCCAATCCAGAGTGGACCTGGGAGCGATGACAATGAAGGGGTACTCCGCATTTCCCAAAGCTCCAGCACTGCTGGAACCTCAACATCAGATTGATTAGTGTCGTATACAGGACACTTGTTGTGGAGGGGGGGTCTTATCCCTCTGCAGAGGTGCAGTCGGTGTATTCTACAGCTCCAGTCGACTGGGCAATATATATATATATTCTAATAAACAAAAGCGTTACTACTTCTTCATTTGGCCGCTATACAACACATGGGAAAATAGAAATAAATCTGACATGTAAATGTACAAATATGAAAAAAAACAAACAAACCCTATAAGGTATTTAGTGGATGAGTTTATTAATAGATGAATAATCTGCCAGCATTAAACGTTTTATTTTTTATATTAAACTGTCATTATGTATCAATCAATATATATATTATCCACAGACAGACTTTCGTTGTATCACAACTCTTCAGTGTGGCTAGACTCCCTAGATACTACAAGTTGATATCGAAAGTTGGCTGACTTTACGTCAATCGGATATCTTACCCCAAAGTTATCGTCCCTCTCAACGTAAGCGAAGGAATTTTTTACGTATATATTTATTTACATATATGCTTATCGGCTGCCGGAGTGCTCAATTCATAAGAAGAGCTGTGCCAATTACGCGAATATATATAAATATATATATATAATTCCGGAAAATAGATTAATTTTCACACAAAAACAAGTGTAAATATTTGTACAAAAATAAGCTCGGGAAGCTGCAATTTTTGCATATTTATTAATGCATTTATTGACCAATCGGCGCCTTCGTTTGAGAAGCAACTTTTTTTCTGAATTTCTTTGAGTTGGTAAACGATGATTTTGAATAGCCTCATAAATTTTGAAGGAACATAACTCAACATAATTTAAGAGATATTTTCTCTCCTATATTGTTAAAAATACATTTTAAACCTATTAGACTCATAGATAAATCAACCCCCATTTTTTTTATCTAATATTGAAACTATCTAAATCTTACAAACAAAGCGATAAAATCGATAAATCTTCTGTAGATATAGATTTGTTTTCTCTCCAACTCAAAATTTTTGTCTTTATATCTCTAGAGTGAAAATCTAACTTTCTGTTCCTTCATGGGTTTATTTGATTTCAGCATGGCTTAATTATTTTCTACGCGCGAAGACTTTCTTGTTTATCTCTTTCCGATAGTGATGCCTAAACTAATATTGCATTTCCTATAGCTGATTATTCAGCTCATTTACTTTCATATTAGCGCATAAATATACTTTCTCCTTTACAAAGTGACATACTCACACAAAGATTTTTTACACACTCAAATATATATATTATCTAGATTTAAAGCAATGAAAACTGCAATTAACTTTCTTCTTGTTAATATTATATCGACGTATATTAACGCTCTATTATTACCTTTTCATAAAAGAGGAGACATTGCAACTTTTGTTTATCTACAAATTTTTCATTCAAGTTAAAGAAATAAGGTTTATTGAAATTGTGGAAGGATGTTTTATTCAGTAATTTACCAATTTTTCACACACACACACTCTGAATATATATATATATATATATATATATATATATATATATATATATATATATATATATATTCAGAGTGTGTATATATATATATATATATATATGCACAAACTGAACTGGTTTCTGATTATAGACACAGACTTCTGATTCATTTACCAACTGACTGATTTCAGTACGTATTTTAGTTGTAATTTGAATGTTCATATTTCTAAAATCAACAATCTTTTTTACCTGTGTGTGTTGCGAGAAGAAAAATCATATTTAAATATTTTAGATTTTAGACCGGAATCGTCCTTGTAGCACCGAGCACATTTTATACTCTCCCGATTTGCATTATATATATATATATATATATATATATATATATATGTGTGTGTGTGTGTGTGTGTGTGTGTGTGTGTGTGTGTGTGTGTGAGCCCCTCCACCTTTAAGTAGGAAGCTGTAATACATATATATGTATATATATGGTGGGCCATATAAGTGTGTACCATTATAAGATTCATAACTTTTTATATCTTAACCAAACCAAACCAAACATTTTACTATATATATATATGTATATATATATATATGTGTGTAACTATTTTAGAAATAGAAAATTGTGACAATACAGTCTTTCTATCGTCATATTCTTTCATAAAGCCTCGTGTGGGATTAAGTTAAGACTTTTAAAAGTTTCTTCGAAAAGTTCATGGGCTGAACAGTTCATTTGGTGACTTATGAACCAATGACCAATGGGATCCAAGCATTGCACCATCGTTGGAAGAAATGAGTGAACAGCAAAGAGGAATATATTGAAAAATAAACCTTATTTGGTCAAATTCTATGAGAGTATCTAAGTCAAAATATGAACTTTTCAGCCGACCATAGTATCTATCTATCTATCTATCTATCTATCTATCTATCTATGTAGACGTGCATATATCTGTATCTATATAAGTACACACACACATATTTTGAAGGTACGAAGACTATTTTGCGTTATTCTAGTACGAAAAAAAAAAAAAAAAAAAAAGAAAAGACAAAACAAAACCGCGTATAGTGATGGGTATTACCACATTTATTGCTGATTGAGTAAACAATGTGTAAATAAAGAAAAAACACATATACACAGGCAAGTAAAGCTGTGTTTTGCTAACGATCATTCTCTTTAAATTGTATGAAAACTTGACGCGTCCATTTCTGAAAGCTTCGTCGTGCAAAGGGTTGCTATGCTTTAGGCCTTAAGAAGAGAGCAAGAGTTATCTCCCGTGATCTTTTCATGCAGACGGCGAAATTATTTTCTTTTTTTCTTTGCATTCCTTCTCCTGCCACTTCTCCTGCTCTAAATCATGAAAAATTAATGAAAGACTTGAGTGAAAAATCAAATAGAATTGAAAAATAGCAAAGGCCGATGTCTCGTAAAATAAGCACTGATAAAAAAAAAAGTACAACAAAGAACTAAAATCAAAAATGTAAAGTTGACACTGTATGACAAGGTTTGAACAAGATAAGGAAAATTGTTCAGTAAAATAAAAATGAACGCTTAAAGCTGCAGATCGGAAACAAATCAACAAGCTGTTAAACTATGAATATTATATCAGGTTTAGACGACGTCGACGACTATGACAAGCACCGCCTCTATCTTTGTTTTGAAAGATAAGAAAACGTTACTATATGTGAAACCACTGGCCTTGCAAAGGGTCCACGATTTAACATTTTCATGCGACTTGTTCTTAATATTGTAAATAAATGAATAAACAATGAATGAAAGAAAGAAAGACAAAAAATAAAATAAAACAATGCAAGAAGATACACAGCGATGATTGAGTTCTAAAAACTTAAAACCAGTTGTGTCTTATTTTAACATAACAAAAATCCTAGTAGATTAGAATCTTCCAGAAATATTCTTAATTAATGCACAGAAAGTCTGTGTTTTATTTACGTACAAAGAAACGAAGTGATGTTATTTGAAGACAACAGATTAAAAACAAAACAAAACAAAACAAAACAGCTAAAATGGCTCAAAGTTCAATTCGCGAGTTGGTAACGAATTTACAAGATCCTATTGAGATATCGCCAAAACTTGAATATCGTTTGAACAGTTTTCTTAGGGCAAAATGTCTACCAATTATAGAAGACAATTTATGTAAACGTTAACAACTCTATTGGAACGATAATGATTTTCTTTTAAAAAAGAAAAATAATTTTTTTCAATCACTTTTCGTATGTTGTTACTAAGGTACGAGTTTTCATCCAAAATGTCGGTTGGTTGGTTGGTTGGTTGGTTTTACGTAATGTCAAAATTCGGGTTATTTTATATGCGGAGGTTGAATCGAGCCGGCTTTGGTATTAACAATTCGAAGGTCTATTTTTGTATAATCATCGTATTTAAGGAACAAAACTCACCGCCACAATTATTTGAGAGTGAGGAATACAATTCGGACAATTGTAACTGAGAAAAGGTATTACGGCTTAATATTTCCTCGCGCTGAAACAATTCACGACGAAGAAAGAACAATATATTTATTGCCTGTGAAAACTTAATTGAATGAATCCAGATATGGCATAAAATATTAAAAGAATACAGCACAGAGAAATGTCCTATCATGCAGTTGAAGTATCTTTTGATATAAGTCAAGAGTCCTAAATAGAATGGAAATTGTGGGAAGACTTAAGTCAGAATATGGTACAGTGGTACGACACTAGGTTTGTTGGGACGAGAGCACCACCTCTATCCCAGTCGGGAAACGCACACACTCGTGCGTGCTTTTGGTTGTTGAACAGAGAGAGAGAGAGAGAGAGAGAGAACTTGACTTTGCTGAGCCATTTTATATATTACTTTAATCATGCCACCTTGCAGCTATTAGAAGTAGTATTTAGAAGGCAAGAGATACCATCCCTACAATTACCGAAATCAGTCTTTTTGCAAGCAGTTATATGGTTTTGAGTAACTACTGCTATTTAATAATAATCATTTGCCAATGATTTTGTGTAAACAAATTTTATGACTTCAAGTAACTATTGCTAATGAATAATATTATGCTAACAAATTCATGGTCTTATTAAGAGGCACTTTTGGTGTAATGGTTATTACTGTAGAAAATAGACACGACGACCAGAGTTCAAATCCTGGGAAAAGTAGGAATATAGTTCAAGTTATGGGTAAATAGTAGGGTAGACTGAGTTCTTTAACCTTGGTATGACAACCGTTCTTGAAGAAGAAAAAATCTGAATTCAAACCTGTTAAACTTCGCTTAAAAATTGACCTTATGTGTCATCCTGCTCGTGTGGATGGCGTGGGTTTGTACATATTCCGATTCAATGGTGATTATTTACTTACGGATATATGGTCTTTTTTATAATGACAATAATTTGTAAACAATTATAGCGTCAAGTAATTATTCTTTATACAAATATTGCCCAGTCAGCTGGGGCTATAGAATACACCGACTGCTTCTCTGCAGAGGGGAACCCCTCACCCAAACGAGTGTCCTGATATGACTCTAAACAATCTGATAGTGAGGTTCCAGTAATGCAGTAGTTTTGGGGAATGTGGAGTACTCCTTCATTGCCATCGCTCCCAGGTCCACTCTGACCCAGAATGGTAGCACCTGATAAGGGTCCTATCTATGGGTTAAATAGAACTAACAGCATACTTACGCTAAACTGAATTGTTTGCATTAGGACTGTTTGACTAAACTGAATAGCTCGAAAAAGAAATGTTTTTGACCATTAAAATGTGTAGTTGTATTTAAACTGCGTACTTATGCTAAACTGAATTGTTTGAAATGGAACTGTTTTTGAAATTGAAACTGTTCTTACGCTAAACTGAATTGTTTAATACAGAACTATTTTGACATTTAACTGCGTGTAAAAAAAAATTATACTTATACTAAAGTGAATTGTTTGAATTAGAACTGTTTGAAAAAAACTGAATAGCTTGAAAAAGAAATGTTTTTGACAATTAAACTGTGTCCTCATGCTAAACCGAATTGTTTGAAATAGAACTGACTATTTGAATAAAAATGGATTTGGTATTAAATAACCAATAAAGGTTGATATGCCATAAAACCCAACCAACCAACCAACTGATTTCCAAAGGCTTGGGAAAAAAAGTCTGGAAGAATTGAAAATTAAAGGAAGAATAGAGACCATTCAGAATACAACATTGTTATGATCTGCAAGAATATCCAGAAGAGTCCTCGGGAACTGAAAAGATTTATTAAAACTTCAGTGAAATCCCACAATCAAAAACTGGTGTGAAAAACTCGGATAGAGGGAAAATAATGCTGATAAAAAATCATCATAAAGTGATTTGAGTTGCGCGCCCAACTCTTGGCAGAGTCAATCATCAAAAGTGAGATATTATAGGAAGACTCCATTGCCATTTTTCGTGGCCTTAGTAACATTGAATCTCATCATGCATAACTTTAAAAAAAGAGAATCAATTAATTATGTATACATGAAAGAAGTTTTACACTGTGACAGAAAGAAGGACCCAGACGATTTAAATTAATTCATGCTTATCACTGATTGTTTTTATGCACTTAGCTACAAGCAATCAATATACAGTACTTCTCGTCTCAAATCTTTGATCAAGTACTGACGCATATCTTTCAGCCGTTTGTAAGGCTCTGACTGAGTGTCCCCATGGTAAAAGTTGGATAAATATCACTTGTTAAAAAGAAATTACTGACTTCATTATTTGAATTATATATCTCTGGAGAATCTTTTTTTTTTTTCAGAACTAGGATTACCCGAAGAAATTTAACTTTTTAAAAAAGGTTTTCGTGTTCTTTTTTTGATACAAAAATCAACAAATGTTGTTAATGAATAATTATTGAAAATTTTGTCACAATTGAATTATTTGTTGACATTCGTAATTTTTCAGTAATTAAAATTTTGAAATACATAATTTTTTGTTCAAAAATAAACTTCCAAAATAAATTTTCCAAAATAAAAACGTTCTTAATTTTTTTCTTTGACTTGTTTCTCTCTATCTCTTCCGTTTCTGTGTCATACCGGGGAGAATCCCAGTGGCGTAGTGGCTAACGTGTTGGACTGCGACGTCGTTGTTAATGAGTTCGAATTCCAGTCGTGCTGGTACGTTCACTTTCGGATTAATACCTTTGGTAAAGGTAGGAACCTCCATATCCCCTCAGTTATGGGTTTAAATAGAATTACTAATTTTCTTCATACAATGATTTGGCATTAAATAACACACGAAGATTGATATGTCATTAAACACATCAAATCTATCCTCCCTTTTCTTATTTTTCACTTTTTCCTTCCTTCCTTCCTTTCTTCCTTCCTTCCTTCCTCACTTGAAGCAGATGATAAGCATATGTTATATAGCATTATCACTTCATCCATCACATCCATTTCTTTCTTTCTTTCTTTCTTTCTTTCTTTTGACCTTTTAAGGCTGAAGACATTTCTTCAAAACTAGAGGTTGACTTATATGGTAGGGTAAGCCCTACCATATAAGTCAACCAAATCTTTATCACTGAGTCAGTCAACCAAATCTTTATCACTGAGTGATCGACCAGTGGTAAAGGTTTGGATTTTAGCTCTACCCTATAAATCGACCCCTCGTTTAGTAGAGATTTTTTCAAGCTTAAAAAGTCGCTATTTACGGTATATTCTTCTTTTCTCTCTTATGTGTAGCATTTTACTTTTCTTCCTTTCTATCTTTTTCTTTCCTTACAATCAAAACAGAATGGTCCATTCCAAATCAGAAGGCGCCGCGAATAGTGTAATGGTTTGCAAACTAGACTACCAAACCTGCAACAGTGAGCTTGAGTCTCATTGGGTGCCCCATTCATGCGGCCTTGTGCCACATCTAAGCAAAACACTTAGTACATTACTAATCAGAGGCGATAACAGAGCATAATATTTAAACACACTCGTTCATGTATTATTCTGTTGATACTGTAGATTTAAATGTATACTGTCAGCAACAAAAATCTTCATGTTACGATGATTACTCATTCTATGGGATTTGCTAGTATCAATATACCGCAATGATTGAGTTTCAAAACTGAAAATTTGATGCAACAACAGGAAGGTTGGAAATCCATATATTTTTTGGTGGGTTGGTTTGGTTGCGTTTTAAGGCGTGTCAACCCTGGTAGGTTATCTATTGCTAAATCCTGCTTATACAATTATGTACAGTAATATATATATATATATATATATATATGTAACATATATATATATATATATATATATATATGTAACATATATATATATATAACATATATATAACATATATATATATAACATATATATATATATATATATATATATATATGTAACATATATATATATATATATATATATATATGTAACACACACATACACACACACACACATATATATACCTCTGTGGAGGTGCCTGTGGTGTAATTGTTATCGTCGTAGGAAATGAACACGGTGACACGAGTTCAAATCCTAGACGAGACTGATTGCATTTCACATAGCACTAATACCCTTGGGAAAGGTATGAATCCAATTATTCTCCCTCCAGCTATGGGTAAATAGTAGGACAGACTAGGTTCTTCAGCCTTGGTTAGGCAACTAGTCTAGGAGAAGGAAAACTCTGAATTCAAACCTGTTAAACTCCACTTAAAAGTTGACCTTGTGTCATATCCTGCCTGAGCGGAGGGGTTGGTAAATAGGATATATATATATATATATATATATATAGTTATCCATAGACAGACTGTTTCGTTCTATCAGAACTCTTCAGTGAGGCTAGACACAGGACGCTCGAAGCCGGGATCGAAACCCATCCAACTTTACGTTAGACTAAGTCTCAGACCACTCGGCCAACAAGCGTACCACGTTGGCTAAGGGAATTTTAAAGGTATTTATGTAGTAACAGCAGCAGCGTCCGTTTGTTTACATTTTTATACCCTATATATATATGCGATTTGTAAGCGAAAACGAATCTGAGTTCATTTATCAGCACACATGGTTTCAAGGATTGCTATTTAACATTAATAACTCTATTTAGTATTAGTAATGATCCCTTGTAAAAAATTCAAGTATTGCTATATAACACTAATAGATCTATTTAAAATCATTCATACTTTGTACACAGTTAAATGGTTTCAAGTATTGCTATTTAACATTAATAAGTCTATTGAATATCTATAATAATCCCTTGCAAAAAATTTCAAGTATCGCTAACACTGATAATTATATTCAACATTATTCATTCGTTTGCACACAGTTAAATGTTTTCAAGTATAGTAAATGTTTAACTAGTTCTATTCAACCCACAGATAGGACCCTAACAAATAGTATTCTTCCGGGTCATGCCAATGAAGGGACGTTCCAATACCCCAAAGCTCTAGAAGTGGTACCAAACCATCAGATACAGTTTTGTGTCAAACTCAGGACACTCGCCATACCCTTCCGCAGAGGTGCTGTCAGCGTATCTTACAGGTCTTAGCCGACAAAGATCTACTTCTAGTGGTACATATATCTAAGAAAAAACGTAAAAGATTTTTTCTTTAGAATTTACATTTGAAAATTGTAAATAAAATACGAGACATTATGTTCTCATTATAACAATACGAGACATTATGTTCTCATTATAACAATACGAGACATTATGTTCTTATTATAACAATTCGAGACAATATGTTCTTATTATAACAATACGAAATCATGTTCTTATTATAACAATACGAGACATTATGTTCTTATCATAACAATAGTCCATAAGGATATTGATCGAGGAGGAAAGGATTTAATTCAGTTATTTTTATTTATACATTTTATAACTTTTGATATATATGGAAAGTAAAACCTAGATATATTTATCAGCTACTCTACCAAATGAAGTATGAAGAGCCATTGGTTTGCAGAAGCTCAAATCAAACCTATCAATTTATCCTTTATTCTGTTTCTTGATCCCCCTCGACGCCATTTGTTGCTATTGACTTTTACTGTAGTGATATTAATAGCATCGTTTTAATTTTAGACGACACATTATTATTATTATTATTATTATTATTATTATTATTATTATTATTATTATTATTTTACTCTTTAGAGAGTTTTTCACACTAACTTCAGCGGATGGCTTCTCACTGGAGTTTGAGTGACAGCAAGTCGCAAGTCTCCCGAACTCTTCTCAGTATTCTGGCCGATCTTAATAATGTAGTTTAGATGATTTCCACTCGTCCTCTTATCTCCAGTCCTTGTACCCATCCTTTGGGGACTGTACTGAGCTCACTAATTATGACTGGTACCACCGTCACTTTCATATCCCATAGTTTTTCAGTTCTTTAGCAAGGTCTAAGTACTTATATCTCTTTTCGCTTTCTTTTAGTTTTATCCTGTGGTCAGCCGGAACAGTAAAGGCCACTATTTGGTAGGTTCTTTTTTTTTGTTGACTATCATAAGGTCCGGTCGTCTGACCGAGATTTGGTGTTCCGTCTGTATCTCAAAATTCCAGAGGAGTTTGTGCGTCTTATTCTCTTGGATAGATTCAGGGTTGTGCATATACCATTTGTTCGTATGGTCAAATATAAACTCCTTGCACAAATCCCATTGGATCTCCTTTCCCACCCAGTTGTGTATTATTATTATTATTATTATTATTATTATTATTATTATTATTATTATTATTCCTCCTTGTGAGTTTTTCACATCAGCGTTAGCTGATGGTCTTTCACTGAAATTTGAGTGACAGCAAGTCTTCTCAAGTCCCTGGGACTCTTCACTGTATTCTAGCCAGTTTCAATAATGCAGTAGTTTGGATGGTCTCCACTCGTCCTCTTATTTCCCAGTCTTCCAGTCTTTGTACCAATCTTTTGGTGACTGTACCAAGAGCATCAATTACAATTGGTATAATCGACTCTTTCATGTTCTACAGTTTTTTCAATTCCCTAACAAGGTCCAGGTACTTATCCTTCTTTTCAATTTCTTTCAATTTTACAGTGGTCAGCCGGAACAGTAAAGTCCACAATTTTACAAGTTCTTTTTTTTGTTGATTATTATAAAGTCTGGTCGTCTGGTCGAGATTCTTTTGTATGTCCAAATTCCAGAGGAATTTGTGAATATCATTCTCCAGGACTGATGTTAGGTTGTGCATATACCATTTGTTCGTATTATTATTATCATTTACTCCCCTAGAGTTTTTCATATCAGTATTAGCTGATGGTTTTTCGCAGGAGTTTAAGTGACAGCAAGTCTCCTCAAGTCTCCAGGACTCGTCTCAGTATTCTGGCCGTCCTCAGCAATGCTGTCGTTTGGATAGTCTCCACCCGTCCGCCAACTTTGAAGTCCTCCAGGCCCTTTAATAATCCTTTTGTTACTGTGCCTATTTTTTTCTCTTGTGAGTTCTTCACGCCAGTGTTTGCTGGTGACTTTTTCTTTTACTGGAGTCTGAGTGACAGCATGCCTCCTCAGGTTTTCATGTCTCTTCTGAGTATTCTAGACGATTTTAGCACTGCTGTGGTATAGATAGTCTCGATTCTACCTCTGATTTCCAGTTCCCACAGTTTTTTTTCCAAACTTTTGGGGTCCGTTTCGAGCAAATCAACTACATATCATCATTAAGTCTATGTTCCATAATTTTTTTAGTTCTCAGGCAAGGTCCATGTATTTGTCTATCTTTTTGTTTTCTTTAATTTTCACTTTGTAATCCACCGGAATGGTAAAATTCACGAGATTGCAATTTCTTTTTTCTAGGTCTGGTCTTCTGATCGGAATTAGGTAATCTGTTTGTATATTAAAATCCCAGAGAATTCTATACTTCTTATTCTCTTGAACGGATTCTGGTTTGTCCATATACCATTTAGTTGTAAGGTTAATCTTTAATCTCTTGCACAATTCACAGTGAATCATCTCCCCCAAACAATCATGTATTTATTATTATTCGTATTATTATCATTATCATTATTATCATTATTATTGATAAGTATTTTCTTTCGTCTTTAATTTTGGTTACTTTATTTTACTGATACTCACTGCAGATTTTTTCCCAAGCGAGTTAGAATAAAAAAAGTAACATACATTCAACAATGAAAGAAAATACGAGGCAGAATTAATAGTGATGATGATGATGATGATGATTGACAATGCTTCATTTAAAAATTATATTGGACCCCAGTTGTAACAGAAGCCAATGATTATATTGATGGTTCTATTTAGGAAGGAGGAAAGGATTCTAATTAGTATTTCAGAGTTTCATCTTCGTTATATCGAATATTTAAATGATTAAAAAATCATGTTCAGCTCAAATACAGACACCACAAGATTATCGTTCCTTTTTAAATTGAAATGCAATACTGATAACGAAGAAGTGTATTTTGGTCAGAAATAATTTATGAAATTGTGATTATACTTAATCTCTCTTGAAGATTGGTGGGAAATCAACAAATTGTTAACAAACTATGAATATTATAAAAGCTATTTATACTACAGCAGTGGCGGGCGTCGTGGTCGATGTTACTGTAGAGAAAGATAAGAATTGACACCGCTTTGTCGAGGTTCTCACGATTTAGGCATTCATATTTGCGTTCATGGCACTTGTTCTGGAGATTGTCGATAAATGAATAAATAACGAAGAAAAAACAAACCGACCAAGATAAATATACTGCGATGATTGGGTTTATAAATTGAAAATTTTGACCTAACTCTAAGGAGGTTGGCAAGCGCATTTCTTATCGATAACAGTCCCGTTACTCAAATCCTTGCTGGAGATTTGAGGAAACTTACAGCCATGTAATCTACAGCGATTATCAAATATTTGAGTGGATTCTCATATACACCAAATAGAATAATATCAGGATGTATCGAAAATATTTTCTTTTTTTTTATACAGATTTTTACTCTGAACCTCTTTTCATGAATACAACTCAGGACTATGATTCCATATATTGTTTTACTCATTCCAGGTTTTCACATCAGTTTGTTTATTTGAACGTAATATTGAAATTGCAGGGTATATAAAAGAATAGCGATGGAAATAATAAAAAGTAAAAGATTGCTGTTACAGGGAGAAGTTCAAGTAATCAGGATTAACTAGTTTTCTAAAAAGAAGAATGAGTACTGATCTAAGTACCGCCAAGTCGCTTGGGGCTGCAGATTACACCGACTTCATCTCTGCAGCGGAGTTCCAAGCCCCACCCCAACGAGTGTCTTGGATACAACACTAAACAATCGGACAGCGAGGCTCCAGTAATGCTGAAGCTTTAGGCAATGCGGAGTATCCCTTCATGGCCTACGTTCCAAGGTCCACTCTGGCCCGGAGTGGTAGCACTTGATATGGTCCTATCTATGAGTCAAATAGTACTGTTTGACATTTAAACTGTGCACTTTGACCTTTAAACTGAGTGAAAACAAATGACTCATGCAAAAATGAATTATTTGAAATAGAATTGTTTGATTGTTTAACTGTGTGTAAACAAATGACTTATGATTGTGATGCATTGCAATACTTGGAATTATTTAACTATGTGTAAACGAATGAGTTTAGGCTCGTGTTTACAAATTATATATATTTAATATATATGTATAAAGAGGATTTGGAATTAAATAACCTAAAATGGTTGATATGCCATAAAACCTAGCCAAACGAAACGAAACCATGATCTAAGGAAAAGTTTTAAAATAATTAATGAAATTTTTGATTATGGTAGATATTTTTTCAATATTTCTCCCTGAACTGAAAATTTACTATCAAGGCAGATTTCAAAAACTAAGTCTATTGTCAGAAAAAGAGATGATTATTTCCGTTCTCCGACTCATTGGCCTAATGGGTTGAGTGTTCGCCAATGGCCCGACAGACCGGTGTTTAATCCCAGGTCTAGCTATAAAAAGACTCAAAAAATGGTACTTGATACCACCTTGCTTAACACTTAGCATTATAAGGTAAGTTAAAAGGGTAAAGTGGAGCAATCCAGGGAAAGGAGCAGCGCCCTTCCCTACACTTCAGTGAAGTAGCTAATGAAAAAGGAGCCTTCGGGTCCCCCTCGACTACGGTCGCCCTCGACTATGGTCGCCGACTTTACTACTTTTTACTTACGTTCTACCGGTTTGTGGCAGAGTGAGTGAAGACAGAAAGACCTGCCTTGGTTGCAATCGTTTATATGCATATTTGTATTAAAAGGTCACACGTTACATTTCTTTCTATATCAATGGGAGATCGTTTTGCTGAAGGAAGAAGATATACAGATTTCAGCCGTGTTTCTTGGTACTGTCAGTTGCTGTATGGTTTGGGAGTCATTTTTCTTCTGCAACCTCCCTTCTTATACTAAGCGTTTCTTTCTAAGGGAATTCGCTACACTATAAACCATCTGGATTGTTTTGCTAATAGAGTAAAATATTTTTGGAAGAAATTGCCTTATTAGATCAAAAACAGCAATAGCGTAAGATTAAATTGGATCCCAGAAAAAATGGCGACAAAAAGAAGTTTAGAGGGAATATTTAGCAATCATCGGATGAATTATTTAACAGAATTTGATCTGTATATAGATATTGTATATGTTCTGTGCGAATATTTTTTCCCTTTAAAGGTTGATGTGAGAAGTTGCTTAAAAGAGGAGATCCCCAAGGAGGCATGACAAATAAAAAGTTATAACATAGTGTTCTTTACAGCCGTCCGTTTAACTGTAAGTTTCCGCTGTCCTCCCGGACCCTTCTAAGTCTTACGTAATTTACAAAGCGCTTTGCTTCGATGTGGCACAAGGCCGAATGAATGGGGCGCCCAATGAGACTCGAACTCACTCGTGTAGGTCTGCTAGTCTAGCTTGCTAACCGTTACACCACCAGAGGTGCCCACGGACCCTTCTAAGTCTTTTAGCTTTTTCTCAGCAGCACTGAGTTTCAATTCTTCCTCGGAACTCTATTTCCCCACTTTCTTCGGGATTGTGCCAAGGTTCTTCAGGATTGTTTCAAAGACTTCAACTATCATTGATATTACTGTCCCCTTCATAATCCATATCTTTTTTTAGCTCTCTAGCGAGAGGATTCTTGTCTGTGTACTGGAACTTAAAATAACCAACATTCGAATGTTGACGACAGGGTTTTCCATGTTGGCCATCAATGGAGCACTAGCAGTTCATGAAAATCAAATATATCACTTGAGGCCCACAATGATTTTAATTGCTTTTATTATCACGTGTGGTATATTGTGACTATCAAACCAATGCCCACTTTTTACCCTGTGCTCCTACCACAGGGGTAGTATAGTATTCTTAGGGTAGAGAACCTTTGACGTATTACTAATGTGTAAAAAAAAGAAAACGAAAAAAAAAAAAAAAAAAAAAGAAAAAGAAATAATCACCTATAATGATTCTATACTTTTTCCTCAACTAAAGTGCCGCTTAATTATCTTTTATGGTTTCATTGGATAATTACTTTATCTCTTGAAAGCATCACTATTATTATTATTATTATTATTATATTTCTCCTTACGAGTTTTTTTTTACACCAGCCTTAGCTGATGGTCTTTCACTGGAGTCTGAGTGACAGCAAGTCTCTTCAAGTCTCCAGGACTCTTCTCAGTATTCTGGCCGATCTTAACAATGCTGTAGTTTAGATGGACTCGGCAGTCTTCCGATTTCCAACTATTCAAGCCCTTTACAAAACTTTTGGAGATCGTTCCAAGCGCCAATTGCAGTTGGTTATACCGTCACCATCCTTTTCTGTAGCTTTTTTGTTCTCTGGCAAGGTCTAAGTACTTGTCTTTCTTTTCGTTTTCTTCGATTTTCACTCTGTTGTCCACCGAGACAGAAAAGTCCACTTGTCGGCAGGTTCGACCGTCCACTTTTTTTTCCAACTATTACATGTTTGCGGTCTTCCCGAGTTCATTTTTTCGGTTGGTGTCTCCGAATTGAGAGGTTGCTTTGGTCGTTGTTTGTTTACCTGAAATTAGAACAGCCAAAATTATTATTATTATTATTATTATTATTATTATTATTATTATTATTATTATTATTCACTCGTGACTTTTGTTGCAAGTGTTATAATGGTTGATACAGATATTGAAATTCGGTCAAATTTTGAACCATTATATTGAAATGATTTTAAAGTCGGTGCTTAAAGCTACTCACAGAAATCGGGAAGTGGAAGTCAATGAAACAATATCTGACTATCATGACCCAAAACTGAATGGTTAAAAAGATATCATTAATTTGATTTACTTGTTTAATGGTGTACAAACTCCTTATGGGTTATTTAAAGCCGAAATTTGATTAATTTGTAAATGTTTGATTACAATCACAACTATATTTTTAATATTCCAATTTGTTTGAAAAATATCGCACTTTTATTTGCTTATAATCATTGGTTTGTACACATATCAAATATTCTTATCTAATTGTAACAGTTATATGGTTTCAAGTAACTATTTCCATTTGATAATGATTATTTGTTTGCACACAGTTACATAGTTTCAAGTAACTGAAATTAATCCATAGTAAATAATTATAGTCTCAAGTAAGTATTCTAAAATTAGATAATTTACTTTGGCGGGGCGAAGTGGTGAGTTCGAACTTCAGTTGTGCTATTATGTTCCTTTTTGGACTATTTTTCTTGAGAAAGTCTTGAACTCACGAATCACCCAACTATGCGTAACCGACGAAAGTTGATACAACATTAAACAAAGGTGGCACTAAGTAATAAATGGCTGATTTGTCAAACTCAAAAATGTATAAAACTGAGATATTTGATATTTACTAAGCTTAGTTAATTTTACCAGAGTACTAAATTCGAAGATAACCATAGATTCAGATATTATTATTATTATTATTTACTCCTTTACGAGTTTTTCACATCAGCGTGAGTCGATGGTTTTCCACAGGAGTTTTAGAGACAGCAAGTTTCCTCAAGTGTCCAGGACTCTTCTCAGTATTCTGGCCGATCTTAATGATGCAGTAGTTTGGATGGTTTCCACTTGTCCTCTTGTTTTCAAATCCTCCAGTCCTGGTGACTGTACCAAGAGCTCCAATTACAATTGGTATCACCGTCACTTTCATGTTGATCTTATCAAAGAACTGAAAAAGTTGTGGTACATGAACGTGAAATTATTATTGTTATCATGTGCAAGATTTCTATATCAGTTCTAACCGGTAATTTTTCACTGAGAACCGAGTGACAACAAGTCTCCCTAGGTCTCCGAGACTCCTTTAAGTAATGTAGCTAATTTTAATTGTGCTGTGGCTTGAATGGTCTCGATTCTCTCGGATCACCTAATCTCAGCCAGATAACCAGACCTTATAATAATCAACAAAGAAAAAAAAAGAGAGCTTGCCGAATTGTGGACTTTGCTGTTCCGACTGACCACAGAGTAAAATTGAAAGAAATTGAATAGAAGATTAAATACCTCGACCTTGCTTGGGAACTGAAAAAACTGTGGAACATGAAAGTGACGGTGACATCAGTTGTAGTTGGTGCTCTTGGTACAGTCACCAAAAGATTGGTACAAAGACTGGAAATAAGAAGACAACTGGAGACTATCCATACTAAGGCATTATTGAGATCGGCCCAGAATACTGAGCAGAGTCCTGGAGACTTGAGGAGACTTGCTGTCACTTAAAATCCAGTGAGAAACCATCGGATAACGCTGGTGCGAAAAACTCGAAATAATAATAATAATAATAATAGAATAATAAAAAAAAACAGCCTTAGAAATAATTAACAAAAAAAAAAAATAAAGGAAAAAAAAGAGAAGCTGCTGACTAGTGGACTAGTTTTACTCAGAAAGCTATGGAACATGAAAGTGACGGTGATACCAATTGTAACTGTTGCACTCGGAACTATACCGAAAGCTGAAAGAGTTGGAAATCGAAGCACGAGCTGAGACCATCTACTACATTTTAAGATCGGCCAGAATACTGGGAAGTGGAGACTTATTGTCACTCAGATTTCTGTGAAAAACCATCAGCTCACGCTGATCTGAAAAACTCGCAAGAAGAAATATAATAGTGATAATAAATAGATGCTTTTTTCGGAATTGGGCTAAATGTAGGGAAATATATATAAGATTGTATCTAGTCATGTTAACAGAACCTGCCTTGAAAATCAGCCCACGAAGTTTTGGCTTATGTTCTAGCATTCGAACATTGATCTCTTTCTCTCACACACACGATAGAAAACATCGCTATTTCATCCACAGGGTAGTTTCCCACTCCCACCCAGGTGATATTCATACTTCTTTTTCCTTTCTTTCTTTCTTTCTTTCTTTCTTTCTTACTTACTTTCTTTTTTTTTAAATTTTTACCTTGAACACGTGAATTGTAAGAAGCTTATGTTGCGGCACAATAACGTCACGGCGTCTTGTAAAATTTATGCATGCACGTGTGTCATGTCGAGGCACTGGAGATGTTATCATCTAACCATCCGTATAGACAAACTTTAAAGGTACAAGGAGTGATAATCGAAGTAAAAACAATTATTATTATTATTATTATTATTATACTCCAAGTAAGTTTTCCACACCAGGATTTGCTGATAGTCTTTCACCAGAGTCTGAGTGACAACAAGTCTCCTCAAGTTTTCAGGACTCTTCACAGTATTCTGGCCGATCTCAACAATGTTGAAGTTTGGATGGTTTTGATTCGTCCTCCGATTTCCAACTCTTCCTCCCCCTTTCTAAGCCCTTGGGTTTGGGTTCTTTGTTTAATGGCATATCAACCTTTGTTGGTTATTAAATGCCAAAGCCATTCTTGAAGAACCGTAGTGGTGGTATTCAACCCATAGCTAGGAGAATAAGAGGGTTCATACCTTTCCCAAGGGTATTTTCCCGAAACTGAACGTAATGGCACGACTGGAGTTCGAACTTGCTTATTACGATTCTGCAGTCCAATGTTTTAACCATTACACAATGAGGACACCCACGCCTCTGGAGATCGTTCCAAAAGCGCCAATTACAATTGGTATCAGCGTCACCCTCATGTTCTACAACTTTCTTAGTTCTCTGTCACAGTTTACGTACTTGTCTCTTCCTTCCCTTTCTCTGATTTTAACTCTGTTGTCGCTGGGACGGTAAAGTTCATTCGACGGTAAAGTTCATTCATTTTAATTTTTTTGTTAATTATAATTAGGTTTAGTCTTCGGACCGAGATAGATAATCTGTTTATATCTGAAAATCCCATTTTATGTGTTCCATTCACCTGGACGGATTCTGGTTTGTCCATTTACCATTTGGTGGTATGGACAAATTTCAATTTCTTGCTTAATTCCCAGTGGATGATTTTCCCTACCCATCAGTGTCTTGTCTTATACTCCTTTTGAGTTAGTTAGCTACATTCACTTTATATATAATTAATGGTTTCGTCTTGATCACACATAACCTACACTTGCAATTCTATTATGTATAATCGATTTTTGCTTTGACATAATTGGGCCTTATGACATTATTTTGTGAACCTATTAGAAGAGATAATAATAATAATAATAATAATAATAATAATAATAATAATAATAATAATAATAACTAAAGGGACTGGAGGACTTGGAAGTTAGCGGACGAGTGGAGAGCAGCCAAACTACTACATTATTGAGAACGGCCAGAATACTGAGGAGAGTCCTGGAGACTGGAGAAGACTTGCTGTCACTCAGACTCCAGTGAAAAACCATCAGCGTTAGCTGATGTTAAAAACTCTAGTGAGTAAATAATAATAATAAAGTTAATCCACTGGGAATTGTGTAAAAAAATTAAAATTAACTATACGAACAAGTGTATAAGTTCAGTCCGGAATCTGTCCGGGAGAATGACTCACAAACCTTTCTGGGATTTTGAGATACAAACGGATCACCTAATCACAGCCAGACGACCAGACCTAATAATAGTAAAAAAAAAAAAAAAAACCCACAAAAAAAAGAACAAAGAAAAAAAAGAGAAAACCTGCCGAATTGTAGATTTTGCCATTCCGCTGGACTACAAAGTGAAAATAAAAGAGAGCGATAAATATCTAGACCTTGCAAGAGAACTAAAAAAACAACAACAACTATGGAACATGAAGGTAACGGTGATGCCAATTGTAAGTGGTTCTCTTGGAACAATCCCCTAAGGATTGGTAAAGAGACTTGAAGACTTGGAAATAAGAGGACAAGTGGAGACCATTCAGACTACAGCATTATTAAGATAAGCCAGAATACTAAGAAGAGTCTCGGAGACTTAAGGAGACTTGCTGTCACTCAGTCTCCAGTGAAAAACCATCAGCTAACGTTGGTGTGAAAAAGTCACAAAGGAGTAAAACAATAATTATTATTGTTATCATGTGCAAGATTTCTATACCAGTTCTAACCGGTAATTTTTCACCTAGGACCGAGTGACAGCAAGTCACCCTAAATCTCCGGGACTCTTTTATGTAATGTAGCTGATCTTAACAAGGCTGTGGCTTGAATGGTTTCGATTCTCTCTCTAATCTCAAGTTTGTCGAGTCTCTTTTCGAGTATTTTGAGCATTGTTCTAAAATTGATATCACCGCCACTTTCATGGTTCACGGCTTCTTCAGCTCTCTGGTAAGATTCAAGTTCTTGTTTATCTTTGTGGTCCGCTGAAACGGCAAGATCCATTTGATGACGAGGTCTTTTCTTGTTAATTAACACAAAGTCTCGTCTTCTGGCTAGGATTGAGTGATTCGTTTTTATCTCAAAACCTTGAATATTATTATTATTATTATTTTTGTTGTTGTTTCTGTCAAAATGATAGATCGTCATTTCAGCAGAAGATCAGTGCACATCCTGGACATTTCTGCTTCAGAAGGTATATTAATAATATCTTCAATTGATCGTCTAAAAAACTTATTAAATTAATACTTATATATTTTGATATATTTGTACAATCTCTCCGTCTTTCTCTCTCTCTCTCTCTCTCTCTCTCTCTCAATATATATATATATATATATATATATATATATATATAACTTTATATCAAAATAAATGATTGAAACTTATGGTAATACTCCTCTGCGAGTCAGTATTTAAGCATTTCTTGTTTTTTGAATAATTTTTTCAATTGGTTGTTTATTTCCCTCTATTTGCTATATATATATATATATATATATATATATATATATATATATATATATATATATATATATATATATACCATACATCTTAGTTATATATATATATATCAGCTATTTTATAATATACACGAACGCACACATATATATATGTTATACAATAGCAACGACCTTGTAATTGATTACGCCCATCGCATATCATTTTCCAAACGAATAATTAATCATGTAATGAACACACACACACACACACACACACACACACACACACACACACACATGCGCACGTGCGTAATTGTGCATATGTACTTATTATATATATACATATATATATATAATTATATTATATATATATATATATATATATATATATATATGGTGTTTATGTGTATAAACACACGTGTATATATATATATATACACGTGTGTTTATACACATAATATATATATATATATACATATATACATATATATATATTTTACACATTATATATATATATATATATATATGAATGTATGAATATATATATATGTATATATATATATATATGAATGTATGGATATATATGTATGAATGTATTGCATACACACACACACACACACACACACACATATATATATATATATATATATATATATATATATACACGTATATATACATAAATATATATATATGTATATGTACATATGCACACACACACACACACACACACACACATATATATATATATATATATATATATATATATATATATGAGCGTATTATATACTCATATTTAATACATGTATACGTATACACTCACATACAAAGATATGTATATATATATATATATATATATATATATATATATATATATATATATATATATATTCATTTTAGCAGGTATACATAGTTTGAGGTGCACATCTACATGAGATATTAATCAATATGTTCAATACTTATATTTAACATGACCCAGAGTGAAATTGTCACCAATACGAAGGGTAAAAAAAGTTACTTCATTTCTCTTTATTATTATTATTATTATTATTATTATTATTATTATTATTATTATTATTCGTTCCCCTTCCTGACTTTTGTCCATAAAGTCATTTTTATTGTTATTGTTGTCAAATACAGTAACAGATGTAAGAAATCATTGTGTGCCTCCCCCACCTCTTCCATCGGTTAAAATAGAATCTGATAAGTGTTTAGAAAAGCCCGTAAACTCCGATCAACATCATCTGACGAAGGAACTCTTATTCTTTATTTCAATGTATGAGTAGCCTACCTCCAAAGAGATTGTAGTAACATTAACGCTTCACGCATGTGCGGAAGGCTTACGATGGCAGGTAAAGATATGTCATACGACGTGTAACTACGTCAGTGTGAGAATTTTTGAGATAAGTCAAAGATAATACACACATGCACACATACACATATATATAGATATATAGATATAATAATATCGTTCAAAAATTTCTAAGCCTTACCCAGAAAGACTCGGAGAAACAAGACTGTTTCTCACTATTTTTTTCTATATAGTCCACCTTGACATGTGCACGAGGTCCAAAGATACTTAAACATTGTGATCATGTCATAAAATAAGGTGGGATCCTGATCCTTCAAAGACTCCTTCTCAGCACATATGACTACATTAGTGTTTCAAAAATGGTGGTTTGAATTAAAAAAACAGGAAGAAGTCAGATGGAGCTAAGTAAAGAGGAGGAAGTAACGGTTTATTTGGTTACTTTAACAGCTGTAACCTCAGCAGTGAGAACGGGCACGTTATCCTGGAGAAAGAGCACTCTTACCCTCAACTTCTCTCAGCATCTCGACTTGATTGCTCCTTTTAGTTATCTTAATTCTGAAGCATAGCACCGTCCATTGATAGATTTTCCTTTTTTCAGAATATCAAAAATCAGAAGTCATCAATTTGACAATAGGTGCTGCCAACCTGAACTTCCTCGGAGGTGGAGAACCAGAGCGATTTTACTGTTATTTAAATCTTTGATTCAAGTTTTTAGTGGTGAACTTTGATTTCGTCTTGAGTTACTTATCTGCAGTGGAAATTCTTTGGGTTAACCTGGAAGCGAGTCAGAAGTGTTCTGGAAATATCAAACGTTTTCAGCTTGTGCTCTGGCGTTAGCATCCTGGGAACATTTCTTGAAGACAGCTTGTTCATCCACACGAACCCAGTTAAAACAGCTGAGACTGAGCCAGAAGTAATGCCGATATACTTAGATGTCTTATTGTCCAGCAGATAGGTGTTATCCAAAACCATACTTGTTTATCAGTGGTGGATGTTTTTGACGACATGACCGAGGGTTATATACTATGCTGTTTCTATACCCCGCTTGGATTCCGCGATCCACTTCTTTACAGTTGCATAGGAAGACGTATCCACAGCCAATATATATACCGTGTCCTCATGGATTTTCTTAGGTGCCAGACTCTTCTTTTGCAGATATATTATGACTGCTGGGCTTAGGTTTTGTGCATATTTAGAATTGTCTCAGACCTCTCATTTTTGTGTGGGGCGTCATCAGCACAGAAATTAATATAGAAATCTAAATTAGTTTTTCTAGTTTTAAAAGACGCGGTAGTGTGTTGTAATTGCAAAAATGTTCAGCTATCACCTTTCTTTCTGGGCGAGACTTAGAACTTTTTGAATGAACCTCATGTGTATATATATATATATATATATACAAGTTTAGTCGACCGTAGTTGAGGGCCATCTGAAGGCTCGCTTTTCAATAGCTAATACATCAAGGTGTAGTGGAAGGCGCTACTCCATTCTCTGGATTGATCCACTTACCCTTGATCCGTATCTTATAATGCTGAGTGTTAAGCAAGGAGGAATCTAGTACCATTTTGTGAGTCTTTGCCATTACTAGACCTGAGACTGAACCCTGGTCTCACAGACCATTGGTGAACACAATCCGTTATGCCAAATGGCCATATATATATATATATATATATGTATATACTAACCGGCTCATTGGCAGAGTGTTCACCAATGGTTCGGGAGACTTGGGTTCAATCCTCGGTCGAGTCATACCAAAGACTTTAAAAATGGTACTTGATACCTCCTTGCTTAACACTCAGCAATATAAAGCACGTATCAAGGGTAAAGTGGAGCAATCCAGGGAAAGGAGTTGCGCCCTCCCCTACACCTTGGTGTAGTAGCTATTGAAAAGGGAGCCTTCTGGTCGTCAACTTTACTTACTTACTTTTTATATATATACTGCCTGATAATTGTCGTATAAAGACGGTATAAATCCAGTGGTCACAGATAAGCATCAATGCTTCTAAATATATATATATATATATATATATATATATATATATAAAGTAATATATATTTATTATTGTATTATATAATAGTAGTATCACAAATATTGAGCACCTTCCAAATTATACCGCGTTTGGTCTGCCATCAACCCACCAAGTGAGATTGTGACAACCATATACAGTTGCAATATATATATATATTCTATAGTCCGCTTTTGTAAGCACTCTAGGTGGAAAGTTTCAGCGTTCTGGGTTATCGGTAGACGGCTCAAAGCTTGATACATCACTCAAGAGAAAAAAAAAAATGAAACCATTAGATATCAAAGTGGTCATCATCATGAACAAGACACACGAAGAATCACTAGTCAAGTTAGGACGAACTCATAAGCGATGTTCTACAATGGATTCCAACACATGGACACACCAATGAGGCCGACCAGCAAAAACTTACATTCATCAGCTCTGTGCAGATACTGAATACCGTTTAGAGAGCAATCTGTGCTAACCCTTAGCTCTTTGCCTCTCCATCCGTCTCTACCAACCATCACTCTTAGTAAGTCCTCTAAATTGTATCCAGTATCTGCACAGAGCTGATGAATGTAAGTTTTTGCTAGTCGGCCTCATTGGTGTGTCCATGTTTTGGAATCCATAGTAGAACGTCACTTATTAGTTCATCCTAACTTAACAAGTGGTTCGCCGTATGTCTTATTAATCTTACTTCGATGGTTTGTGAGATGGGAAGTAAGTGGTCATACATCTGCTGTTTTATGGAGTACTGCTTCCAGGTTTTGTTTAAAACACCACTCAGCATTCTTGTACAGTTCCTATTTAGCTTTTTTTGCAAGCATTCCGTTAGAGCCCAGGTGGTGCAACCATACAATAGTACCAACCCTGCTATCGCTTGGAATTAATCCCGTTTTATTTGATCCCAGAGATCGAATTTTCATATGGTTGACAACCTGTCAATAGCAGTCCACACCTTGACAGAGTGGCCATAAGGTGACAAAAATATGTATCCGTCAGTGGTATTTGTTGATTGCAACGGTTTCTTTGAACTCTATTTTATCAAGCCTTCTTGAAATTATACGTTCTGAAGTAAGACGATCTTTTAATGTTTTAATTCTTGCGTTAATTTTATTTTGGCAATGCTTCATTTTTACGTATACTAACACGTATATATATATATATATATAGTGACACGCATAAGTATTGGATACATGTTATTTTCTGTTATACGAGGTGTCTTCAATAAGTTTCCAGACTTTTTTGTACAGGCATTTAAAATTGTCGTAGACTCTTGAAATTTCAGTATGTTATTGCTATACATGTTATGAGATGACTGACTGATTTTTATGATTTCAGGTTCAAATGAACAGCTACAGCAGGAGTTGGAATACACCCTACTAAAGCTTGATTGTCACAGTTGGTGAATTTCAAAAATGCATTCTGGACGTCAGGACACTTTAGAAGAAAGATATGCAAAAAAATTCTGTTTTAAACTTGGACAAAATGCCACAGAAATGTATGGGATGCTTCAGACTGCTTCTGAACCATCTTGCATGAATTGAGTATCAGTTTTTGAGTGGCATAAGAGATTAAAGGAAGGCAGGGAGTCTGTGAGGGATGATGGGAGGTGTGGGAGGAGTAAGGAAGTCAGAATACCAGAGTTGATTTGCCAAAAAAAGAATTTCATGGATAAGGACCGTCGTGTGTCTATAGAGACAATAACTGCACAGTTTGATGTCAGTGTGGAAACTGTACACTCAATTATTCGCGAGGAACTGAAGATGCGGAAGATTTGCTCGAAGTTTGTCCCAAGGGTGCTCAGAGAAGATCAGAAAGAAAGATGTTGTCATGGCAGCAGGGAGATGGTCGAGCTGATCAATTCAGATCCTGCAGTTCTTGATGCTCTGGTAACCTGCGATGAAAGCTGGATCTACTGCTACGACCAAGAGCCCAAGAGACAGAGTTCCCAGTGGAAGCATGCTGGCTCTTCCAGACCCAAGAAGGCCAGACAGAGCAAATCCACCCACAAACTTTTGATGATCCCTTTTTTTTTGACAGCACTGGCATGATCTACATACACTGGGTTCCCACTGGACAGACAGTCAACGAGGAATACTATGTTGAGGTTTTAAGGGAGTTCAGAAAGAGATTCCGTCGGAAGAGGCCAGCACTCTTCAAATCGGCTCAGTGGCATTTCCATCAGGACAATGCACCAGTCCACAACTCCATCCTTGTCACAGACTATTTGACCAAGATGGGGATCAACATAGTTCCTCACCCACTCTATAGTCAAGACCTTGCTCCCTGTGACTTTTGGTTATTCCCTAAGCTCAAGGAAAACCTTAGAGGCTGTCGTTATGAGACAATTGAGGAGATGAAAAAGGCTGTGACGAAGGTCATTGACACGTTCACAAAGGACGACTCCCAAGGGGCCTTCCAGAAGTTGTTGGAATGGTACAATAAGTGTATTGCAGCCAGAGGAGATTACTTCGAAGGAGACTGGAGCTTCATGTGTGTACTATCAATAAAAGTGCCCATACGAGAAAGTCTGGAAATTTATTTAATGAACCTTGTAACCCTAGTTTATGTTCCCTATTTTGCCTGATATTTGGTAAGTAATATCTCGTAAAGTTGTTTTAGTTGTATGTGGAAGGAAAATTAAAAACTCATGGTTGAATCCTTTTTTTTTTTTATCAAAGTTCAAAATTACCCTATGTAAAAGTATTGGATACATGACACTTTTTTCAAATTTCCAATCGAAAATTTGTATTTTAAAAGACATTGAATATTCAAATTTTCGATAGTATTGGAATGTTATCTCTGACCAATTAGAGAAGCACACAGTTTTTTACAAGATAATCATCTGACTCTTTGATGTGTATGCACAACCCAGCACCTGTCCTAGAAAATGACACGCATAAACTCCTATGGGACTTTAATATACAAACGGATCTACTAATCCCGGCCAGAAGACCAGACCTTATAATAATAAAAAAAAAAGAGAATTTGCAAAATTGTCGACTTTGCTGTCCCGGCGGACTACAGAATAAATCTGAAGGAAAGTGAAAAGAAAGATATGTACCTCGACCTTGCTAGAGAATTGAAAAAGCTGTGGAACATGAAAGTAACGATTGTGCCAATTGTGATTGGTGCTTTAGACACAATAACTAAAGGATTATTAAAAGGCCTGGAGGATTTGGAAGTTGGCGGACGGGTAGAGACTATTCAAACGACAGCATTGCTGAGAGCGGCCAGAATCCTAAGACGAGTCCCGGAGACTTGAGGAGACTTGCTGTCACTCAGACTCCAGTGAAAAAACATCAGCTAACGCAGATGTGAAAAACTCTAATAATAATAATAATAATAATAATAATATATATATATATATATATACATATATATATATATCCATCAAATTCTTTGACAATGATTACGATTTCGAATGTCTCTCGTGTCACTTACTCGACTAAAGTTCAATCTGTCAATACTTCGAACGACATAACTGGCCTCCGCAAAATTCTATTTGGTTCGGGCCTCCCAAAGTGCTCAATATAGACCCCCTGGAGATCGAATAAAAATTTAGATGGGTTAATAAAATATCGGTGTACACAGCGTTTAAATTTACTAGTTTGTCTTAACAAATCACTTTATATATTCAGACTCGGTTTATACAATTCTACTTTGGGTCGACGCAACGTTTAGTATTTTTCAAATTTATGCTCTAAAATGGAACCAGAAGAATGTTTTCTGGATACCGAATGGTTAATCCATCCACCCAGTCAACGGAGATTAAAATACGCTGACCTAATCTCCAGCAGTGGGGTAAGGCACCCTCCAAAAGGTTTCTTGAGTATGACATTAAACTGCATCTGATGGTGAGGCTCCATTTCTGGAGATCAGGGGAGTTTGGCGCACCCCTTCATTGCCATTACTCCCAGAGCCACTCTAGCCCGGATTGGTAGTGCCTGTTGGGGCTTTATCAATGGGTCAAGTAGATCTGTTAAATTATTCGTTAAATTCACTTTCGGACAAATACTCTTGGGAAAGGTATGAACCCCCTTATTCTCCCAGCTATGGGTTAAATAGTACCACTACTGTTCTTTTAGATGGAGGATTTTGGCATTAAATAACATACAAAGGATGATATGCCATTAAACAAAAACGAAACCAAACTAAATTATTCGTATTCAGTTGGAGCGATTTGATTGAAAAAAAAATCTGAAGTAACAACACACAAAATTTAAATATGAACGTACAATGAACACTTCATTTTTTAATCATCAAAATTCTCGATATAACGGAGATAATTATAAAACCCAATAGACTTGCGGATCGTCTAGTATATACGTAAAAGCTACATTTCAAAGGAATTAAAAAAAAAGAAAAGAAAATTGTTCTGGAGTCAAGACTGAGAAAATGAATTTAAAGTTAGAAAAGTAATCAGAGATAAAATAAAATCGGCTCAAAAGTCAACTGACAAGTTAACTGATCAGAACGAATGAAGCTGTGGCAGCATCAATAAAACGACAGACTTTCAACTGATTAAGAAATTGGTAGAGGAATGAATATATATATATATATATATAGAGAGAGAGAGAGAGAGAGAGAGTGAGCAAGGCGAATCGAGAGAGAGAGAGTGTGTGAGAGGGGATGTCAGGAAGAGATCAAGAAAAATGACAAGAGAGAGAGAGAGAGAGAGAGAGGGTGTGTCAGGAAGAGATCAAGAAAAATGACAAGAGAGAGAGAGAGAGAGAGAGAGAGAGAGAGAGAGAGAGAGAGAGAACAGAGAAAACGACAGAGAGGCGAGTACAAAAAAACAAAAACAAACAAAACTCAACACAAAAACAGCTCACACACACACACACACACACACACACACACACACACAAGAAAAAATAAAATGAAAATAATGTTTTTGTTTTAGGACATCATCTTTTTATTTCTCTGCTCGTTTATCTGATAGATTTACTGATCTGCCTCTTTTTAGCAAATTATAAATAAAGCAGCGATGATAATAATAATACTGACTGTAAAAAAAAAAAAAAAAAAAAGAAAAAAGAAAAAAGAAAAAAAAGAAAAATAAAGATCGTCCTCTTTTCTACAATCCTTTTTCAAATTTATAAAAGCACAAGAAGCAAAGTCACTTCTTACGTATCCCCCCGCCGTCTAACTTCCCTTTTGAAGTTACCATTTGACTCAAAAAAACAAAAAACAAAAACAACAACAACAACAACAAAAAACCAACAAAAAAAACAAAAAACAAAACCCAAACAAACTGTTATCTAGTTTTAGCAAACAAATAAGTAAAATGTAAGGTGGTGGTAATGGGGGTAGGGGTGGGGAGAATTTTAAAGTCGATAAATAAAATCGAAGACATTAAGCTTTTTAAACTTTGAATTCGTTTTTCAAGAGATTAGAATCTAAATCTCGAAGCAACATACAGAAAAATGGCGAATGAAAGAGAGACGATAAATGGAAAAAATTGTCAAGCAAAATTCACTTCTGCTTGGGAAACAAAAAAAAAAGTTCTGTTGAAAATTTGGAACTGGCAACTGGTTTCGTTTTTCATTCTAGAATTTAAACTTAACACATTAGATTAAAAGTCGCCCGGTAAGATCACTAAGAGAAAATAGATACCAGGTGTATTAAAAAAATATATCAAGACTGAAACTGTATTTACTAAGACAGAAATGAACAAGGAATGAAACTATTTTTGTCCCATAAGAGTTGGTACATTTCTATATACATTTCTTAAGTTAAAAGTGACATTCATAGTGGGACTGAGGTAGTATGATGTGAGGTGTGTTCAAAAAGTACCGAGACAGAAGCTGCATTTACCAAGACAGACATGAATGAAACGTTAATTTTATGCAAAACAATCCCTCGAATCCAATACTCTTATTCCAGCGAGTTTTTCATTTGTCGAAGCACCTAAACGGAAACTCCTCTTTTGATATATTCTGAAACTAAGCAGTCGTACTTTTAATGTCATCTGCTATGTAGAAGCATCCTTCACACCTCCGGTGAATCTCGCGATCGCCTGTTTGAACGATAACACATGATCATCTACGAGAACTCACGTGGTAGGTCCTAGAAACGGTTATACGAAAGTTGGGAGAATTTTAAAAAGGATATTAGTCATTTAGAGACTGGCAGAGGATAAGTAAGGAGCTTAAATTACGGAGCTGGTGAGATCGCCTTTCACAAGAAATGGGCCACAACTCATGGAATAATAGGATTTTTCTCTCATCGATTAAAAAGATTCGACTTCACGTGTTCCTAATTTGAGACCGGTCTCGAGGGAGAACGAAGCACACTTATAAAGTTAGTGATATTTTTCTAGAACTACGTTGTCGTAAGCAGGGTTACCTATGGACTCCCACACATGGACACACCAGCGTTAGCTTACCAGCAAAAATTTATGTGTATCAGCTCTGTGCGGATACTGGATGCCGTCTAGAGGACTTATGAAAACAATTGCCCATTGGGATGGGTGGCGAGAGAGAATTAAATGAATCTGTGCTGTCGACACACCTTGATAATGAGTAAATCAAGCTATCACATGCCCACTCTCCTCTTGCCTGGCCTATACTTAGTATAGCTATGATCTGACCTCATTGATCTTACCATTTAAGAGATAAAAAAATGCGCTTTATATCGAAATCTCTGTCTCACGCAATGTCCTGGTTATGACATCAAAATGCATTCGGTGGTGAGGCTCTAGTTCTGGAGCTCTGAGGAGTCTGGATTGCCCCTTCATTTAAAGACCCTAGTCTGCCCTA
Organism: Sepioteuthis lessoniana; assembly: GCA_963585895.1. Taxonomy (NCBI): domain Eukaryota; kingdom Metazoa; phylum Mollusca; class Cephalopoda; order Myopsida; family Loliginidae; genus Sepioteuthis; species Sepioteuthis lessoniana. The sequence continues at coordinate 82,125 of CAUZXS010006318.1, forward strand.
CTTTTTACTCATGGGAGGTTGGAGGAGAAGGATAGTCGGATTCCTACCTTTTCCAAATGTATTATCTGTATGAGAAATGCAAACAACGTCGTCCATTTTCTACGATGATAACCGTTACGAAATGAGCGCCTTTAATGATACATTCAAAATTGGACACAAAAGAGTAAAAAAAAAAAAAAAAAAAAGAAGTAAAAGAAAGAAAGAAAAGCGGATCAACTATGGCTCGGGTCGCCTCGACTAAATGTAATAAGAGAGAAAACCCGAAGCTAATTTTTTAAAATCTCATAATGTCGCCGTTAAACGAGAAAATTGAGCACGCTGGCGCGCGCGCATGCGCGCGTGTGTGTATATATATATGTGTGTGTGTGTGTGTGTGTGTGTGAGAGAGAGAGAGAGAGAGAGTGAGAGAGACAGAGAAGAATTGATTGACAGTTGAATACATGCCAACTTTTAGTACCTCCTCTGTCCTGATTATTTTTTTTGACTTGCTGTCGGTTGAGATCGGGGGTGGACACTGACATGTCAAAAAGATGTTCTAAATGAATGTTTAGTTGGTGAAAGCATCGTGTCAAAAACAAATTAGAGGAATTTCGATTTGTTCCTTATGAAGACTTAGCTGTACTTAACCATTTTACACCAGCCTAGTCGACTTGGGTTGTAGAATACTCCGACTGTTTCTCTGCAGAGGGGTAAGACCTCATGAACGAGTGTCCTGATATGACACTAACCAATATTATGGTGAGCTTCATGGTCATCGCTCCCATGTCCATCTATGGGTCAAATAAAACTGTTTGATATTTAAACTGAGTGGAAACAAATGACTTATGCTAGATTGAATTGTTAGGAATAGAATTGTTTGATCATTTAATCATGTGTAAACAAATGACTGATGTTTAATTGAATTCTTAGTAAAAGTAAAGTTGTCGACCTTAGTCGTGGGTGACCCGAAGACCCCCTTTTCAATAACTACTACACTGAGGTGTAGGGGAGGGCACTACTCCATTCCTTTGATTGCTCTATATTACCCTTGCCCCTTACCTTATAATGCTGAGTGTTAACCAAAGCCGCACCAAATATCATTTTTTGAGTCTTTGGTATGACTCGACCAGGGATTGAAACCCGGTCTCCCGAACCATTGGCGAACACTAAACTCATTAGATCAATGGCCCGGAATTGTTAGTAATACATAGCAATACTTGGAACCATGTAATTGTATCTAAACGAATGATTAATATTGGATAGAATAATTAGTGCTATACGGCAATAACTGTAACCATTTAACTGTGTCGAAACAATAGCAATACTAGTTTAAGTGGAGGTGCCCGTGGTGCAATGGTTATCGTCGTGGAAATGGACACGGCAACACGAGTTCAAATCCTTGCCGAGACTGATTGCATTTCACATTGCACTAATACCATTGGGAAAGGTATGAATCCAATTATTCTCCCTCCAGCTATGGGTAAATAGTAGGGCAGACTAGGTTCTTCAACCTTGGTGAGGTAACTAGTCTAGAAGAAGGAAATCTCTGAATTCATACCTGTTAAACTTCGCTTAAAAATTGACTTTGTGTCATATCCTGCCCGAGCGGAGGGGTTGGGTAAATATGAATAGCAATACTAGTTTGCAAACAAATTAGTTGTCAGTTAAAAATGAAATTACAGACAAACTAATCTGTTACATATCATGGATATCTATTCAAATGTGAGCAAACAAATAACTGATGATAAATTGTTACTGTTACATTGCAACTCTTGAAATTATTTAACTGTGTGCAAATAAATGGTTTATAGCTAATAGAATTATTCATATGAGATAGAAATAGTTGAAACCATTCAATTGTGTGCAAAAGAAATAAGGTCAGGTTCGTTTAAAAATGTATCTAAAAAATGTGTTTACAAATCATATATTTAATGTATTCGTAAAAACAGGATTTGGCATTAAATAACCAATAATGGTTGATATGCCACAAAACCAAACCAAACCAAACCAAATCATTTTACACATGGGTTATAAGAATGTCATTATCAAATATAAAGGATGTAGATTGATTGGTTGTTTTTAACGGCATATCAACCCTTTTTGAGTTATTTTATGCCAAGAAGTTAGCGTTCATTGTACGTCTATATTTATATTTTTTGGATAGTGATTTTCGAAGAGGTTTTTGTGCAGTTATATATCAAGTATTCCTTACTAATAAAAATAGTTTGCATATAGTAGTATAGTTTCTTGTATTCCTATCAAATACTAATAATTCATACTTAGTTATATTATTTCAAGTAATCATTTCTATTTAATAATAGTAATTTGTTTGCAAACATGGATTTAAATAACTAATCTATAGTAAAAGATTTTAGCTTTATGCAACTATCTTGAATACAAATAATTTACAATTATATGGCATCATGTATTCATATCGAATATATAAATGATTTGATCCATAGATTGGACCCGAATAGGCACAACCACAACGGATCAGAGTGGACCTGAGAGTAATGGAAATAAAAGGGGATTCTCCATATTCCCCAGATCTCCAGAACTGGATCTTTACTATCAGGTACAGTTTAAGACACCTTTCTTTTTTTGGAGGGAAGCTTCTTACTCCTTCTGCAAAGGGATTCAGTTTGTGTATTCTAAGCCCCCGCCCCCAACTAGGCGTAAAGAACGTCGAGTTGCTTTTATTAAAGTTTCTTAGCAGGTTCGGTTTCGGTTTCTTTCTTTAATGGCATACCAACTTTTACGGGTTATTTAATGCCAAAACTATCCTTGTAGAAGTGTTATATTTTGACCCCTCGCCCTGGCCTAAAAATGCTATTCCAAGGTGATACACCGGAAGGAAGTGACACATTCCAACGGCCAGTAATCGAAAGAGATCGCGGGGGCGGATTAAGGCTTATGATATGGGACAAGGTGAAGGTCTCATTGTGCCACTACAGTCATGCACCGGAAGAGAGTAACCTCTGAACTGCATGACAGTTATTTCCGCTTGATGACGATTAAACATCCGATTCAAAGATCCAGGAGGCGATCGTGTGGGCGTTGAGTTATTATTTAACTCAGTTGAGTTTGGGTCCCAGAGCAGTTGCCAGCAGACTTCCAGACAGTAGAGACCAGATGTGGTAGGGAAGGCCACACCCGACCGAGGGGGACCTCGAAAACCCCCGATGCAGTTGCCAGCAGACTCCCAGAGGGTTAGAGACGAGATGTGGTAGGAAAGGCCACACCCGACCGAGGGGGCCCTCGGAAAAGCCCCGATGGAGTGGACCCCAAAACCTCTGGTTGAGCATCTAAGAGAACAAGAAAGACACAACGTGACGGTCATAACAGTGGGGTCAAAATATGAAGTTTATGTTCAGTCTCCAGCATCCTCTTAAATGCAAACCCTTCAACAACCCTTTCAAACCCTTGCAATAAAGACAGAGAAGTGAATATTTTTCCAAAGAAGTCTTCTTGTGTCTTCCTTCCTGCATCTTAATTCTTCTTGCGTCTTCCTTCCTTCATGCGTCTTAATTATGGTGTCATTGTGATGCTGAATGAACGTGTAAATAACTATATAACAGAAGAACAGTAGTGAGAGAGATATAAGGGTTCAATACCTTTTATCAAGAGTAATTAGTCTGAAAGTGAATGTAATTGCGTGACTGGATTCAAACTCGCTTACTTTAGCTGCTATATGATTTTGCAATTTCTATATATCAAGTATATTTTCAAACTTGATTTATTTTTCTTTCTTAGAGTTTCAATGCCATAAAGGATAAGAGAGAAATAATACAAAGTGATTCAGAGAGAGAGAGAGAGAGAGAGAGAGAGAGAGAGAGAGAGAGAGAGAGAGAGAGAGAGAGTAATTAGTGCATTTTTCCTAATTTCTTTATTGCTTAAAAAGGCATTATTGCTCCATAGTAATTATGCCTTATATTACATAATCTTTTAAGATCAGGTTATTTGACTCTCTCTCTCTCTCCCTATGTCTCTCTCTCTCTCTCTCTCTCTTTCTCTCTCTCTCTCTGTATGTATATGATACTGTGTACCTCTGGTAGTAAGCATCCAGTTCTTCGTTGCCATTCTTCCAAGAACCATATCGCTAACAGTTCCTGAATTTACTGATTTGTACTAAAGTTTTTGTTTTAGAGATTTTGATCTGATTTTCATATGATTGACAATCTATAAATAGCAGTCTTCATCTTCCCTGTGCGTATGTTGACATTGCATTCAGTAGATGAGATATTGCTGCCGAAGTATGTGAACTGGTCAACTAATTTTAGAGGCTAGTGTTTTAAACAAGAAGGAGCCATCTTCACTTTAAGAGGCAAGTGACTCTGAAATTGGGTCGAAAATTGTAAACCCCTTTGTTGTCCGGACGAAGTAGGATTAAGTGAACAATAGCCAGAAAAAGTCTGAATAATTCTGCTTCAATTCGCAACAACTTCTGGCTTTTCTACTTTGATTAACCCCAAGACAAAAAGAAACGTCTGAATAATTCTGCTTCAATTCGCAACAACTTCTGGCTTTTCTGATTTGATAACCACCAAGACAAAAAAAAAAAAAAAAAAAAAAAAAAAATTGAAAACGGTTGGCATAAAAATGCGGGTTGCCTTATCAGGCTTACAATTATCATAAGGATTTTTATTTGCCACCAAACTCAAATTTCCCCATTGATATCAGTTAAAAGGTAAATTGATTTAGATTTTATTTGAAATGTTTGGGGTGTTATTGAATATTTTTGAGAAATAAAATATATTGACATAAGAAAACAGACACTACACTTTGATTCTAAATAAAGCGTGGTGCTTTTAAAGTCAAAAACGTATTTTGTTTCTATTATATACTTTTTTAAAAATTACAATTTCCCACAAACCACATTATAAGCACATCAAAGGCAACTTAGAACCATGCCCACCAAATTTTCTGTGACAAAACATTTTTGATTTTTATAAGGGTTCAATTTACAACGTAAATATAATGTCAAACTGGACCCTGAATTTGTTGCCTCCAGGTTACATAAGCCAAATCTTTTTTTTTCATTTAGCCTTATTAAGTAGACATCTAACAAAAAATTTTCTAGCCAAAAACTAATGTTTGAAACTTATTTTATTCATGACCCTTTTCCAGTCATTGGAAAACGAAGATTAATACCTGCAAAAAAAAAAAAAAAAATCCAACAAAAACAAAACAAAACAAAACAAAACAAAAAAAAAAAAAACGAAAAGTAAAAAAACCCCAAATAAACAAAAAATAAAACAAAGTAAAAAGAACCCCTTTAAACCCCCACAAAAAACCTCCTCGAAAAAGAACCTCCCAAGAAACCTCCCATAAGACCCACATAAAAAAAGAACCCTCTTAAAAAACCGTTAACCTCAACACAATGTTTATTGACTTATAAGTCATCACTAATACATAATTCACTATCATGTCTGTGCTTATTGTTGTGATATAAAGGGCGACTGATTAAACTATGCTTTTTTACGCCACTTAAAATCAAGCCCATATAGGTTCTGCTAGTTCTCTAAATGAACGAAATAATATAGCTGCCTCCAAAATTTTGAGAAATTTAACCACGAAAAGCAAATTACTGACTCGTTTCCGCTTTCTCCTTTAAAGCAACATTATAAAGAAGAGAGAGAAAATTAGATGTTAGAGTACACTTGCAAAGAGTATCGACGTTCGTTTGTCCTTCTGCGTATACACCATACAAATTAATCTATGATACACACGTCGATGTCTGTCTTTAGCCAATTAATTCAAATTCATTCATGATACATTTCTATCTATATCAAAAATCAGGATGAGCTTGTTTGTCTATCCTCTGTAGACGACAAAACAATTCGTTACAAAGCTTCTTGAATAATTTCGTAACTTCTTAATTTACCGCCCTCCAAAAAAAAAAAAAAAAAACAAAACAAAAAAAACAAAACAAAAAAAAAAAAAAACCCACAAAAACTAAAAAAACTAAAAGCTGAAACAAAAACAAAAACAAAAGCAAAAACAAATCTAATGACGAAGTCAGTCTTTTCCCAATAGTTATATTGTTTTAATTCCAATTTAAAGATAATCATTTGTTTATACTAAGTTACATGGCTTTAAGTGTTTCTATCTAATGTTACTAATATACCCACAATTATATGGCTGTGTATCTCTGTGAGGCAGTGGTTAACGTGCTAGACCGTGAAATTGTAATTATGGGAAATTTTAACGACACCCCCATATTGGTCGTAAGAAAGAAAAAGCTATGCGGTAAATACGCTTATATTAGAAGTGCAAAAGAGTTGCTAAAGGATATTGCTTTTGCGGTCTATAGTCTTTATGAGAACAAAGTTAAAATTATAATACACTTATCTGTAGTTTTAGAATATCCTGTTGTCTTTCTGTATATCTTCTGGTTGTGTTTAAGACTGTTTTAAGTGGGCTGTGGACATTATGTTTCGTAGGGCTCAAAATTGTCTTCTGGGTTCTGTTTGTAGAGTTGGGTGGTCTGTTAACACCCTTTTCTTTCCAGACTCTCTATCTGTGCCCAATTCACGTGCTCAAGTCCCTTCTGTCTCGCTTTCTCTTTCTACTCTGGGCCTTTCAACATCCGGGTACACAACTGTCTGAAGAATAACTCTTAAATTTCTTATATAGTAATCGAGTTCGAAACCCAGTCGCCCTATTACGAACACTTTTGGACTAATACCCTGGAAAGAACACACACACACTTACAGTCATCAATTATGGTTGACTCTGTGTCTACGTAATGCAAACCTATGCTCTATTACTGATACTGAGCACTCTTTCTTTATAAATATAGCAAACTATTGGCCAAAAGGTTTGAGTGTTCGCCAATGGCCTGGGAGACCAGGGTTCAATCCCAGGTCGAATCATATCAAAGATTCAAAAAATGGTACTTGATGCTACCTTGCTTAACACTCAGCATTGTAAGGTAAGGATCAAGGGTAAAGTGGAGAAATCCAGGGAAAAGAGTAGCGCCCTCCCCTACACCTTGGTGTAGTAGCTATCGAAAAGAGAGCCTTTGGGTCACCCTCGACTACGGTTGCTGACTAACTTTTTTTTATATAATTATATTATAAACACACACACACACACACACACACACACACACACACACACACACACACACACACACATATCATCATCAACATCAAGTATGTAGCATACTTGTGTAGCTCTCGTCTAGCTGTTTCTCCATGGGTTTTGTTAGAGTCCAGGTGAGGCAACCATACAGTAGTACCAACACGAACACAGTTTGGAAGAAATCCTATTTTATTTTATCAGAGATCAGATTTTCTTATGATTGATAACCTGTCAATAGCAGTCTCCATCTTCCCTATGCGTATGTTGACATCCCATTCAGTAGATGAGATATTACTGCCGAGGTATGTGAATTGGTCTGTTAATTTCAGAGGCTTGCCACTTGTGTTTTAGACTCGAAGGAGCCATCTTCACTTTAAGAGGCCAGACTCTGTAATTAGTAGACCAGTTCAATACCTCGACAGCAATATCTATCTTGTAATCATATATACCCAAGACAGTATCTATCTATCTATCTATCTATTTTGTAATCATATGTACCCCAGTCAGTATCTATCTATCTATCTATCTTATGCAATGAATATAAAATGTTCAGAGATGAATTGAAATCGAAACTTCCTTTCTTTCCATCCCGGCCTCCAAACAACCCTCGTAAGTTGATCTGTAAACAAGCCACGCTTGTCAGTGTGGTGTTTGACAGCTTTCGCTTCCTCCTGTTACTAACTCTGTAGTTTATATTCTGACCTGGTCCCGTCGCATTCACCCCAAATCTGGTATTTCATCTGTGACAAGCAAAGGTGGTTTGTCATTCTCTCTCTCTTTCTCTCTCATTTTTTTCACTTCTTCATTCATGTCTTCTATCAATCTCTCATATCTTTTATTTTTTGCTTTTTATACAAAGTCAAATCACTTTATCAGTTTAATTTCCACGAATGAAGATTTGACCATGTTACAATAAAACGAAAAAGGAAAAAAAATGATGATAAAATAAAAAAATAAATAAAAGGAAAAGCACAACAAAAACAACAAAAAAAGAAACGAAATAAAACATCGAGGCCTTCTCAGATTTCATTATCTGTCTTAATGTTTGTCCAATGAGACTGCGCGCACGGGAGGCGGGCCGCTGATCTGTTTTGGAACTTGGGTCGGCATTCGGCACGGAATAATCAAAGGCGAGCATTTCTTTGTGACCTGCTACAAGAAAACCCCGGGACCTCCACTAACCATCTTTCCCCCGTTCCTACCTGCCAGCAATCATCGTCTGCCAACCTTCTCTACTTTCATTCCCACTTACTGTTCTCCGCCAACAACTCGTTGACATCACACCAACCCACTCAGCTCAGACCAACCTAGCCTAGCCTAGCCTAGCCTAGCACCCTCTCTGTCTCTGTCTCCCTCTCGCACTCTTTCAGCACTCTTTACGCCATGCCCATTATTTCTTCCTCCGTCTCTCTTTTTCTTTTGATTCTTCGCCTTTGGCTGGGAAGGAATGGATGGGCAAAAGCCATGGCCTCACCATCTGGGAATAAACAGAGGGTCAACGCTCAAGAGAGGTGGGCGGGGTGGGGAGGTCAGTAATTTTATTTTAGATGTCATGATTTAACAAGAATTTTGAATTTGTATGCATCGTTTGCTTCATAATCTGTCCATTCGACGGACGAGAAGATTGTATGCTTCTGGATGCAACTCACGACTGGTCACATATCGGGGGAATAGCCGATTCAATGGGATTGGCTTTCAATCAGGATAATCGAATTGCTTTTTTTTATCCGATCGTATATCAGTCAGCCGCCATATTTGTGCATGCTTGTGTTAGCGGGTAGGCGTGTAACGAATGAATGCGAAAGAAGAGATCGATCTGTGTCTATACATATGCATGTGTGAATATACAAACATTTATAAGGCTTTTGTGATTATGTATGTGTATATTAAGAGAGCGTTTATTTGTGACTGTATGGTTGGTTGGATGGTTGGTTTTACGGCATGTCAATCCTTGTGGGGTTATTTTATGCACAAGTTAGTCTAACAATTATGGTTCCCTATTGTATTCGGTGCAAAAATGTATCTTCAGAAGCATTTAAGCCCAGTCGGTTGAGGCTGTTGAACGTACCGACTGTTTCTCTGCAGAGGGGTAAGACCCCACTTCCAACGAGTGTCCTAGATATGACATTAAGCAATTTGATGGTGAAGCTCCTGGAATGCTGGAGATTTGGGGAATGCGGAGTACTCCTTCGTTGATATAGCTCCCATAACCATTCTGGCTCGGAGTGGTAGCATCTGATAGGGTCCTCTCTATGGGTCAAACAGAACTATTTGGCGTTTAAACTGAATGCAAACAAATGACTAATGCTAAATTGAATTGTTAGAAATAGAACTGTTTGATCATTTAACTTGTATGTAAAATGTTTAATTGAATTGTTAGTGATATATCATAATAATTGGAACTATTTAACTTAGTTGACTATAGTAAAATTGAGTTGTTAGAAATAGAACTGTTTGATCATTTAACTGTGTGTATCTACAAAATGTGTTTACAAATCATATATTTGATATACATGTAAAAAGAGGCTTTGGCATTAAATAATCAACAATGGTTGATATACCATAAAACCAAACTAAACCAATCCAACCAAATCAGAATCGTTTAAGCTGTTAAACATTTCATATTCAGTTGCAATATCTATTCACCCAAACCCCACCACACAAGTAGGATGCAACACAAGGTTAAATTTGAAGTAGAGTTAAACAGTTGTGAATTCAGTTTTTTCCTTTTCCAAGGCCGGTTGCTATACCAAGGTTAAAGAGCCCAGTCTGCCCTATAATTTTCCCATCGCTGAAGGGAGAATAGTTGGATACATACCTTTTCTAAGATATGCCAACGAGGTTATTTGCATTTTGTATTGAGCTAATCTCAATACAAAATACAAACAACCTCGTGGTGGACTCGAACTCGGATCACGTCGGTAACCATTACACCACAGGCATCTATATAGTTGCCGTACTATTTTTTCAAGAACCTATTTTTCAATAAAAGTCAAATTCATTTTAAACAAGTAAACACTTCAAATATAGATTTAGTTTCTTTATTTAATGGCATATCAACCTTCGTGGATTATTTGATGCCAAAACCATCATTGTATAAGAATAGTAGTGATACTTTTGAACTCGCTATAGGGAGGATAAGGGGTCTCATACTTTTAACAAGGATATTAGTCCGAAAGTGAACGTAATGGCTCGATTAGAGATCGAACTCGCTTACCGAGATATCACATTCCAGTATGTTCGTCACTACACAATGGTGACTACCGCACTTCATATTTAGTTGCAATATCAATATTTTGAGAGGTTATGTATTAATAAGGGTCAAAATCATTTTAAACGGTAAACACTTTATATTTTGTTGCAATATCAATGTCTTGATTGACAACCTGTCAATAGCAGTCTTCATCTTCCCTATGCGTATGTTGACATCGCATTCAGTAGATGAGATATTACTGCCGAGGTATGTGAACTGGTCTGTTAATTTCAGAGGCTTGCTTGCCACTTGTGTTTTAGACTCGAAGGAGCCATCTTCACTTTATGAGGCCAGACTCTGTAATTAGTAGACCAGTTCAATACCCCGACAGCAATAATAATAAAAGTGAAAATCATTTTAAACGAGTAAATTCTGAATATTTAGCAATAATATTAATGTTTAAAGAGCCACTTTAGTTAAAAATGCTTTTAAACATCATCTCATATTCATTTGATTCATTGATATGACCTTAACAGGTACTACTAATACGGGTCAGACTCGACCTGGTAATAATGGCGATGAAAGTATGACTCCCCACTCTTCCAGAAGAGGATGCTAAATTAGTTGTTGAGGGTGACCCGAAGGCTCCCTTTTCGATAGCTACTACACCAAGGTGTAGGGGAGGGCGCTACTCCATTCCCTGGATTGCTCCACTTTACCCTTGAACCGTACCTTATAATGCTGAGTGTTAAGCAAGGTGGTATCAAGTTCCATTTTTAAAGTCTTTGGTATGACTCGACCTTGGATTGAACCCAGGTCTCCCGGGCCATTGGCGAACACTCTAACCGCTGGGCCAATGTCCCGGTTGAGTGGGAGTCTAAATCATCTGCAGGGGATGCACCCGGCGTATTCTTGGTCTCGCTGTCAGTGTAGCACGAGGAGTGTATATGCAATTCAACTTCAAAGCATTTGTCTGAATGTTTCTGTATATTTAGTTGTTAGAATTTTGTCCAAGTAATTGTGACTGACAGATAGACAAACATATATATATATATATATATATATATATATATATATATATATATATATATATATATAGATAGATAGATAATCAAACTGACAGATCGAGACAGACAAAAAAAAAAAAATGCGTAATGAAAACAATTTCAGCACATTGCATTCAAATTTTGCCTGAAACTGTTTTGGTTGACTTTCTCTCTAGTCATTGCAATGTTATACCAGTCGACGTAAAAAGTGGTGGGTCAGTAAGTACTTGGGCTTACCGCTCTTCCATAATTACCTCACTTATCTATGTACTAGCAACAAAAGGTACAACCTTCATACGCAAAACAGTAGCCCACATTAAAATAAAATAAAAGAAAAGAAAGAAAAGAAAAATCATTCTATTTCCGTTGGTAACGTTGTTTTAAATTTGTGTGATGTCATTAACTTTATCTAAATCAACTACATCTATATACATCAGTGATTTGGAGCACAAGGCCTCATAAAATATTAAGAGGGAGAAGAGGAGCGGTCGTAATTGAATATGCTTTTCTAACGGACCCTAGCTATCCACAATCATCGACCCATTCATGCAATACAATAGTTCACCTATATTCATTGGACACGCCGAATTCATCAAAATACCACACTCTTTCTGCAAAGATCTACTTAAAACCCAGAGGTGAGATTATTTGTGATTTATATATAATGAATAGGAATTGAAAAATGAGATAGGACAAAAATCGAAAAATAAAAAGAAATCAAGGATAAAATCCCTTTTGATTACCTACTAATCCCACCATCTAAAGATGGAAAGCCGACTATTTACCAGTGTTCAAAGACCTGAAACAAGCCGGGTGATTCCTACGAAGGGAATGGGACTATATTAACTGGGCCAAGAAATACACTGGGGAGGGCACGTATAAGAATAAGTGACATGGATAAACGAAATGAGAGACCAAGATCCTCAGAGTGGGACTGGGATAATAAGGAATTAATAAAAAAATAAAGAATCGCGGTTGGAGAGGATCTTGGATATTAAGGAGTTGATAGTGGGGTCAATGACACACCGCATACTTCTAACTAGAGGAAAAAGCAAAACAAAATTGACTTACCGGGAGTGGGGTGCCGAAGGACCTAGACCATCACTGTCATATGCACGAAGAGGAGGGAAGGATGCCTCTAACGTTGCTCCCTTTTGTGCGAACAATGTCGCTGCATACACCTAGCTTTTGTCTAATATTATATGGTTTAAGCTTTTTCTATCGCATCTGATTTTGACTTTTACCTCATGCCTAAAAAAAAAAGGATCTTTTCTTTTGCGTTGTCCAAATCACTATTCGGGTTACGGCAAGGATCACTTGAAACATCCAACGTTTCTCACCTTTCCACAGACGATCAACATTGTCTACGACGTAACCAACGTCGAGCAGCACTGTTTGGGATCGATGCGAACTGTTCACTTCCCGACATGACACCAAAATGGGCGAATCCGCTCGCAGTAGTAGAAAGCGTGCTCAACCGTTTCTTCCACATAACTGCCGCTGCAGGTGTATTTAGACAAATCTGCTATGCCCACCTTGAAAGCCCAGTCGGAAAAGGAAACGCATTCCGAGCGAGCTGCCTGGTGAGTGAGAATTCGGAGTTGTTCAAGAAGCCCGAACCTGGCGCCCAATTCCTTTGGGAGCGAATCTACTCCAGCGACCAAACGAACAGCTCCACAAGCGAATCCAAAGTAGATCCCACTACAAACTCCCGATACAGTTCCTTTTGAGACAAAGAAAGGTCACTGGACTCGGGAAGCCTGCTAAGGACCTTACGGCACTCGGTGAGATTCAGTGTTTCACACATTGGCCTACGACGACCTTCAGCCTTAGGGTTGAACCTCAGGTTGGGAAAGACCACCTTAACCTTACGTCCACACACTGCATTATCTGTCAAGGATTAACTCAGGAAAGCCAATCTTTGCGTGAGGCAATAGTTCTCCAGATCGGGCATTCCCAGGCCTTCATTGCGGGGACGTTGACTGCAGATTTGTCAGCGGATCATCGGTCTTCGGTCTCCCACAGTAACGTGGAGAAAGATATTTGCTGTGCCATTCAAGGCCCATCAAGCAAGCGAAGTACAGACAACTGGTAAAAGACCAGGAGGAAGATGTACACGGCACACACCTCCACCCTGCCCTGGAAGAACAACTACCTTCGAAGCCTGTTACCCACCTATGCATCTACTTTTGCCTGTACCTCCGACCAATTACGTTCCAATTGGAGGCCGAGCCTGAAGGATACACAAGACCGTCGCTCCAGCTGAAGGGTCTAGGTAGGGGAGCGTCACCTCTTCAGGCACCCAACTGCAGATCTTCGATCTTATCAAAGTTTATCTTCGCTCCTGCTATCTGTTCGTACCTTGCGACCGCTTTCTTCACAGCTTCTATGTCCGAACGGTAGGACACAAAGAATGTGATATCATCAGCGTACGCGGAGACCTTCGCCCAGTAACGGCGATGAAGAAAACTCTCTACACAGGGCCTAATTTGACTTTCCATCCCTAAGTTTACTGAGCAAAAGCTCCAAAGCGAGGATATAGAGAAGAGGGGTCAAGAGGCAACCCTGCCGAACCGACCACTCGACCGCGAAAGACTCAGAATGCTTCCCATTCACCTACACCACTGCCTGGGGGATGGGGGTGCATCATGTTAATCCATTTGCGGAACTCCGGTTCGAATCTGGTGGTCCCCAAAACTGTTGTCAAAAACCGATGATCCACAGTATCGAAGGCCTTAGGCTAATCTAAACTGATCAGGGAGGCTTCGGTATCGTCTTCTATTCCTTCTAGGACCTTGGGTGCCAAGAGCAAATTGTTCTGGATCGATCTTCCCTTCACAGCGTAGTTCTGTCCTGGTCCGATCAGATCGCAGCGGTTCGCCAAAATCTTTAACTCTGGATTTAGTAAAGTTATGGGCCTGTAATCGCCTAGTTCCTCCCAGACATCTTTCTTTAGCAATGTGATCACGCCCTTGGTGACAGTGTCAGGAATTGTTCCCAGGGCAAACCAATGGCTGGACAAATCCATTAGAAAAAGCACAAACATGTGCGACATCCCTAAATACACGTTTTAGTGCAAACCATCCAGTCCTGGCGAATTTTTGAGTCTGACCTGTTTCAAAGCATCATAGGTGCGCACTCTGTAACCAACACCTGGCAACCAGCCGCTTTCGTTTCCTGGAGGTGGAATGTTGACTACATAGCTGCGAAACTTCTGAACTTGGAGTTCAGGCAAGCGGGCAAAACGATCATGAAAATGCACCCGAAAAGATCGCGTATCTTACGGATGGGCATGACCATCAGGGGATTAGACAGACTTGATGTACTGATGGGGAACCCATCTTCCTCACGATCAAACGCATTACATTTTATAGCTTTTTAGTTTAGTTCTAACGAGAAAACACTTGTAGCACTCACTAGCCCCGCGCCCAATGTCTCTCTTATTTAAATCTATTGCAAGATAGATGATAAACTTTCCCAGGTGGTGGAGTGGATTCCCTCACTCCACCACCTGGGAAAGTTTATCATCAAAAGTTGTCTCTATTTTGGTATCTGAATCGTCCGTTGCCTTAAACATTGGGCAAAAGCCATTAGTAGCGACAATGATGCATATCAAGAAGAAATGACGATTTTAAGACACATCCCCATCGCACCAACTATCCAGAGTGCATAACACCGGCTCCAAGAAACCTAAATAGGAGGATAGAAGATGATAACCGAAAACTTACCACAGTATGTCTGCCCTATGTCAAAGGCCTAGCCGAAAGGATTCAAAATATATATTGTCTATATGATCAGGACAATATTTACAAGTGGCTCAATTCTCCGGAGGTGTCTCTTCCGAGTCAAGCCACCAACAGAATTCAACATGACCAAGAATTATGAGTACTCCACCTTGCAGTTGTGGTAAAGTATACAAAAGCGAGACATACCAACCATGAAAAGAAAGGCTAGAAGAACATCGGAAAGCAGTAGTACGAAGTGAAATTGAAAAGTCGTGTATGGCGGATCATATATGGAAGGAAAAAAGAAACCATCTGCCCTTATGGGATGAAGTTAAAATAATTTATAGACAAGAACATTGGATTATTAAACGCCTTAAAGAATCAGCACATATGTTAAGTAAACCTAGTATAGAGATGAATACAATATGGGAAACAATAATCAAAAAGGTTAGAAAAAATCGTAATATGAAGTCAGGTAAAAATCATACATAATAGTCGTAATCATAGTGATGTAAGAACATTAAGTTTATGAGTCCCAACAATTCACTCTGAACTGTCCAGCAGGATACATACCGTAACGGTTATAGACGTTGGTTTCCTAAGTTTCTTAGTGACAATCATCTGGAGGTTGCCGGTTCAAACTCGACAGCAGGCAAGTAACAATGTAGCCCGAATTCGACAAGAAACACCTGAAGAAGGCCAAAGGACATATCGGTCGAAGCATTGTGAATATAACAGTAAAGATGAAGACAATAGTTCAAGAACCCTGAATGATAAAAATTCTCTATTTTGGCCCAATCTAGTTTGAGCTTTCAGCCGTACTTGATGGTGAGGTCTCTAATCCTATATTTTAAGTTCTAAAATTTATTGATAAAAAAATTCCATCTCACATCTATCTATGTTAATATTTATGTTATTTAGTTCATATCTATCAACTATAAATATCTTTGGGGTATAAGAAGTATTTATTGGGGTTAAGGTTAATCGTTGGTATTGTCGGGAATTCTGAGGTTTGTATCTGACTTCGTTTACTTCTTCTTAGGTTATATACTCACAATGGGGGAAGAAGGACCACAACACTTCTTTATAAAAATGTCTCTCTCACACTTTATTCTCGAAAGGGGTGGAAGCTTCTGTAGTGTGAGAGACAGGCGGTGACAGAGACAGACTAAAACAGATTGCTATATTGACCGATAACTTCTCTTGACCATTGGACGCTGTGTTATCTTAGCACTTTTTCTGCATCTCGGGCGGGGTTGCTCAACCTGCAAGCTGGCTCTGACTCTGGCCTTCATTGCTTCCAACTTCAATTGCTGCGGGCATCTGCATATATTATTTCATAACATCCACAAACTTCCGATTAGATCACGTGATCTTCTTCCGCTTATTTACACATGTGCGTCTCTGATAGACGGATCGGTCAAGTGTCAATATGTAAGACTTACTCCATCCATTTGTTATCTTCTTTTTATGTTAAAGCTTTAAAAAGAATTAAGGACGGAAGGAAAAAGACAAGGATACCTTTAAACTCAATCTGTATTTTGGATTTTCGTTCGACTATTCTGTGGGGAAAATGCTTTCCTGAACCAGAAGAAACAGTCGTGTTTCTCCTGACAAGACGTACAAAGTATATTATTGAGTTATTTTCGGGAATGTCAAGATTAAGGGTCCGTCATGTCTTCGGTGGGTGTGTTTAGCAGAGGCGGTTTCTTGCAGGAGAGAGAACCTGCCGCTAAACCCCGGGACTTAGCGAGCACTGGTGCTCTCTACTAGCAGCCGAAAAAAAACGTCCGCCTAGTAGAAATAGTGAATGCTTGATGAGGAAGAATTTCTCTTTGGTGCCAGGAAGACACTCTTTTTAGGCATACGCCGATGTCAGGGCTCTCTTGGGAAACTGTTACTTATGTATTTTTTTTATTTATTTCTTTTTAATCCACACACATTCCAACATATATCTATCCGTCTTTATATCAGTGTTAACATTTATCTTTCTGTCTCTGTTTAATTCGACTATCTGTTTATCTTGCGATCTTTCTAAATACGTATAAACTATGAAGCCCAGTTATATGAAATGAGATATTTTGTAACTTTTCAATATCAATCTAACAGAATAAGGAGACAAATAAAAAAACAAACAAAAAACAAACATCTGTTTGATGATATTGTGACACGAGATTCAACAATTTTCCAGCGTTTTTTATTATGTATCTTTCGATGGCTGTTTTTATTCTCTTCTATAGAAGCCACTCTTATAGATGAGCAGCAGTAGTTCCCGATCGAACTAACGATCCTGAGCGCTAACTTTCAAAACTCACGCCCAGGAGCAGTTTAGGTATTGAGTTTGGCCGTCAATGGGTTTATTCAAATACCTTTACGTCCATCATGCTGCTTCCCATGTGTACGTAACCCCCACCCAAAGGGAGGGGACTTTAATTTCCCTTAAGTTTTAAGCCCAGGGGATATCCGTGCTTGTGGCACGACATGATGATGATGATGATGATTTATTATGTATAAAAATCTTGGAATCTTTTGAAGTTGTGATTAGTTTCTAAATTATGTTTGACCAAGCTGTTATTTATGTCTGTTCTTTTAAAATCTTTTCACTGCTCGTAAATTTGTTATTGGGGATTACAAGAAGTTTCACCAATATATTTTTATTACAATCCAGACATGGAATTTCATAAATTCCTACTCTTGATTCGGTGTGGATATTGTCATCACTACTATCAATCATTTTCCTGTTTTAATTCTCATGTTAAGGCTTTTTTTTTTCGCTGATATTTGTAGGGTAAAATTATATATCTATGCAATGTATTATTAATTGAAAACTTATTGTTTTTAATTTCTGGAGAACATTTACGTTCGTGTATTTTGAAGGCTTTTATTTTGGCATGTTGTATAAAAGGTTTATAATATTGAAGTTTCGTGAAAGAATTTTCTATATAGTCAAATTCATCATCTAAAAATATAGGGGTGCAAATCTTAAGAGCTCAAAGGTAAAAACCTAAGATTACTCTCCTTGGTGTTTTGATGTAAATAGAAATGTATATGTTCATTTTTATGAGTGGATTTGTGATGAACTTTAAATTCTAATTTATTGTTATTATTCATCAGAAAAATAGCCAAGAAAAGAAAGTTGTTATTTTTTAGTTTATAATTAAAATCTATGGTAGGTTCAATATTGTTTAATCAATCTGTAATTTTTGTTGTCATTATTCCGTGGCTATATGAGTAATTTATGATCTCTATAACGGAAATAGAATGTTTGGTCCCTAAAAATTTAAAGGGACCAGATTTTAGAAATTCAAGGAAAAGGCATGCAAGGACCCCACTGAGAGGTAAATTCATGGGAAAACTAGATTTTTGTTTATAAAAAAAATACAGTTATATATATTAATAAAAAAAAGGGAAAGTTTCCTACATAATGTGCAAATTCTCATTATTTTGAGAATAGGTAAGGATAATGAAATCCTACAATGATACTGGCAAAATAGTTAGTGCTTTTAAAACCGGCAGACCCCACAAAACTTCGGCAAGAGAAGATCGAATAATGCAGCGTATGTCATTAAAGGACCGTTTTAAGTCTTGCACAGAAATTAAAAGGGTTATGAATTGTACCTCATGTGTTAATGTGTCAAGACAGACTATTTCTAGACGACAGCAAGAAATAGGGCTGTTTAATCGAACCCCAAGGAAGAAAACACTTGTTAGTTCGAAGAATAAGAAGAAGAGATTAGAGTTGGCAAACAGGTATGTGATTCGGACATATGAAAATTGGGCAAAAGTATTTTTCAGTGATGAAAGCAAGTTTAATTTATTTGGAAATGATGTGGGAAAGAAATCCCACTAACACGGAGGATTTGTGGGTGAAGCTTCAAGAAGAATGGTCTAAAATTAGTATTGGGGATTGTCAAGAACTGATTCGTTCTTGTAGTCGAAGATGTGCAGCTGTCATTGAGAGCAAGAGGTCATTTACTAAATATTGATTGTACATGTATTATTATTGTTTTTTGGCTGTTTACATTGTTTTTCTCAATTTTGTCCCTTACTTTTGGACGTTCCAAATTTGAAAATAAATAAATAATTGTTATAATTATTTTTCTATCCTTTGCAAATGATTCAAATTTTAGTATGTTATTATGGATGATAACGACTACCAGTTGTCAAAATTTCAGCTTTTCACAGTTGTTATTTCTAACAAATATTAGGTTTTAAAATTTTGTCCCTTAGTTTTGGACGCTACTGTATATACGCTCATAATTCGCATAAGGCAAAGCTCTTCGAATGAATTGAGCTCTCGGTAGCCGTTAAGTGGATATATGTAAACAAAACAAAAAGTGATACATATGCGTTTAAAATCCCTTCGTTTACGTTACTTTCCTCGTGGCAGTGCGTTTTGAATCTATGGCTGGCGTATAAGTCAGCCGGGTTTCGATCCCAGCTTCGAGAATCTAACGTGTCTAGCCTCACTGAAGAGTTGTGATACAACTAGACAGTCTGTGGACGACTATATATATATATATATATATATATATATCGGTGCTATGGACATTCTTCGTAATGCACTTAATAATTGCATGAATTTATTCAATAAATAGCATTAATTAGATATAACGTTACAATAAAAAAAATACTGAAAGAATTGTAAATTTGCTTTTGTGAAGTAAAATATAAACAAAAAAAAACAAACAAAACAAAACAAAAAAAAAAAAAACAGTCGAATTTTGTGCAACAAATAAAGAGAAGTTTCTCAGCAAAATATAAACTCAGTTCTCGAACGGTACGGCTCAAAGAATTTGACTAAAGTAGCACGTGGAACGGCCGGAGGTAGTCTATCATAGTCACACACGGCATGGAAGTTGATTGTAGTCGCACACGACACAGTCAAAGAAATTCAACAATAGTCACACACTGCAGTTAAAAGGGTTAAACAGACTGAGTTTGTGAACTCTTAAAATAAATGATTTAAAGTAAAATACTCAGAAGTCAATCATAAAAAAAACGTTTCTGTTCGGTCCAACTGTAATTGTTTAAATAAACCTAGTCCACTTGCTTTTGCCGATATCTTAACGCGTAAAACTTGTGATTGATAACATTCTATAAACAGGTTAGAAGCCAGAAAGAGAGAGAGAGAGAGAGAGAGGGGGGGTAGTTGGCGTCGAACATGCAGTTTTGCTTAAGCATCAAATGAAAGAAAAGAAAAAAAAATGACTATTTAAGCAGACTATAAAGAAATAAGAAAACTTTTATTTTTTTAACTGGAGTAATTGTCTTGTTTAGAAAGACTGCAAAGACTAATAAAAAACAAAAATAAAAACAAAAAAACAACAAAAAACAAAAGGAAAACTTCTTTAAAAACAAACAGCGTATTTGTATTTTTTTTGGGTGGTGATATATTCTTTACCTATTTAAGAATATATATATATATATATATATATATATATATATATATATATATATATATATATATATATATATATATTTTGATATCTTTATCTTCGTTAGTTTTAATCCAGTCTTGATACAATAAAAAAATGAAATTCGTAAAAAAAAAAATTAAAAAAATACCCCCCCACCAAAAAAAAAAGAAGATAGAGAAAAGAAAAAGGACTATACTAAAATACAAATTCCTACGCATCTTAAGAAAAAAGAGAAAACCTCTTTTGCGTTTATGTGAATTAAACACTCGAAAAAGCCAAAACCAAAACATAGGAACATAAAAAACAAAACAAAACAAAAAAAAAAAAAACAAAAAAAAAAAACAAACTCCCAAACAAACAAACCCAAAACCAGTTGATTGAAATACAGGGTCCTCTTTTTTTAAAGCCCCTTTTCACTAGGCACATCGTCATTTGAAAATCCTTTGCTCGTTCTTTCCAGGTGAATATCATAGAGACAGACATATGTTTGAGATATTTGGTTGGTTGGTTAATGTTTACCAACCAACCAAATATCTCAAACATAGCATATCAACTCTTGTGAGTTATTTAATGCCAAATCACACACACACACACACACACACACACACACACACACACACACACACACACACACACACACATATATATATACTCCCCTCCTCGAGTGAGGAATTGCCGGCTACCATATACTTGTATGTGTAAATGCAAAGCTTTTCTCATGCACTCCAGTAGCCGATAAGCGTATACATAAATGTATATATACGTTAAAAATCCATTCGCTTACGCTTATCTTTGGGGTAAGATATCAGGCTGACGTAGAGTTAGCCGGGTTTTTATCCCAGCTTGAAGCATCTCCCGTGTATAGCCACATTGAAGCATTGTGATACAACGAAACAGTGTGCCTATGGATGACAATATATATATATATATATATATATATATATATATATATATGCGCAAGTAAAACCACATACACAAACTTTTGAAAACCCTTCACTCTGATGAATACGTAAAGCATGAAACCCAGCATCACAGACACTACCATGTAATATATATAGGTATGAATAACATAATAGTTTTCTTGTAACTTTATTTTATACCATTTGTTATTGCCCTTTTCTTGGTTGGTTGTACTTTACGTCATATCAACCTTCGTTGGTTATTTAAAGCCAAATATACATATATACTAAATATATGTTTTGTAACCAATTGTTAGGAGGTGACAATTCTTAAACAAGCAAGAGCTCATTTGTTTGCATACAGTTCAATGGTTTCATTTACTACAATCAAATTTATGTGCACACAGTTAAATAGTTTCAAGAATTGCTATATAACAGTCACAATTTAACATCATTCATCTGTTTGCACGCATAGTTTATTCTATTTGATCCATAAATACGACCCTATAAGATGTTACCACTCCAAGTCAGAGTAGACCTGGGAGCAATGGTAGTGAAGGGTACTCCACATTCCTCAAAGCTCCAGCATTACTGGAGCCTCACCATCAGATTGTTTAGGACACTCATTGGGGAGGAGGTCTTACTTCCATGCAGAGATGCAGTCGGTATATTCTACAGCCCTAGCCGACTGGGCTATGTTCTTAATACAAATAATTTGCAGTAATATGTCATCAAGTATTCCTATGAAATACAAATAATTTTTAAACAAATCTATTTGACCTATAGATGAGACCCTAACAGGTTTTACTTTCCTAGTCAAAGTGAAACTGGGAGTAATGACAATGAAGGGATACTCTACACTCCCCTAGAACTGGAGCTTCACCATCAAACTTAGTTATGTAGTTGTTTTTCAAAAGGATTTTTTGTACACCGTTTTATCAAATACGAATAATCTTTAAACAGTATGTTTAATGTGTAAATGGGACTTTGACAGGTCAGAGTAGACCTAAGAATAATGGCAATGAAGGGGCACTCCACACTCCCCAGGTTTCCAGGACTGAAACCTCACTATCGGACGCAGTTTAGTTTCACACCAAGATACATCCTTTTTTTTTGTGGAGGAGAGTGTTTGTACTCTTCTGAAGAGGATACAGTCCGCATATCCAAAGCCCAGCAGAGAAGGTTAAAAATGGAGATGAATACAGTAGAATTCAAAGTAAAAAATAAAAAAATTCCCTACGCCAACATCAACAAACTAAAAATCTTGGAGTAGTGGCTAACGTGCTAAACTGCGACATTGTAGTAAGCGAGTTCGAATTTCAGTCATGCTATTACGTTCACTTTTGCACCTTTGAAGCTTTGTGGACAGTTTTTAAACTTGCTTGAGCTCATTTGTTTGCGCATAGTTAAACGGTTTCGAGGATTGCTATCTAACACTAATTGTTCTATTTGCACACAGTTAAATGATTTCAAGTATTGCTATTTACCATTACTAATTCTATTTATCAAGTATTTCTATCAAATTTAATTCTAATTATTTGTTTGCACACAGTTAAATGGCCTCAAGTATGGCTATTTAACACTAATAATTAAGACTACAGGGTCCCCATATCTGCGTTAGATACTAACGATAAAACCTAACAGAGAGAAAAAGGTTAATATATCGACTGTTCACCGCTTTTCTTTTTATGGGGTGCTAGGAGCGAGGTTAAAATGTTTTTTGTGTTTAATTTTTAAAAATTTTTATGAGCTCACGTTTGGTTTAGTGTTGTATTTTGACCTTCGACCCGGCTAAACATGCCATTCCAAAGTGATGCACCGGAAGGAGGTGACACATTCCAATGGCCAGTAATCGAAAGAAATCGCGTAGGCGGATTTGGCTGACGAAATGGGACAAGGTAAAAGCCCATGATACACTCATAGACTGATGCACCGGAAGAGAGTGACCTCTGAACTGCATGACAGTTATTTCCGCTTGATGACGATCAAACATGCCATTCCAAAGATTGAGTGGGCGATTGAAGTATTATATAACTCGGTGTGGACAGGAAGTCAGCGAGTTTGAGACGAGATGTGGTAGGGAAAGCCACACCCGGCCGAAGTGGCCCTCGGAATCCCCGATGGAGTTTGGGGGCCAGACCAGTTGGTGATAAGATGTGGTAGAAAAAGCCAGCACTCAGCAGAAAGCTGAGCCCCCGGGCCTCCGGTTGAACAGCACCGGAGAACAAGAAAGACACAACGCTAATGGCCATAAGAGTGGGGTCAATATATTGCAGTTCTGTTCAGTCTCCAACCATGACTCAAGAATAAACACAACAAACTGGAGGTAGAGTTTGAACTTCAACATTTAAAATGAAAGCCGGTTTTGCTGAATAAGTGTTTATTTCTCTAAAGAAGTTTTGGCAGTTGTTCAGAACTGGTTTTATTGGTTCCTTTTTCCGACATTCCAACTCTTGTAGCGTTGTTCTATACTGAAATCAGTTTAACAATTACGGTCTTCAATTATATATGGTACAAACCAAATCTTCCCAATCATTTTAAACAGATAAATACTTTATATCTTGTTGCAAAACCGATGTTTTAAGATCCAGTGCATTAATATAGTTCACAATCATTTTAAACATCAGCCGGCTCGATCAAGGCTGTAGAATACGCTGACTGTATCTCTGCAGAGGGGTAAGACCCCCTCACCAATGAGTATCCTGGATATGACACTAAACTATCTGATGGGAGTTTTGGGGAATGTGGAGTACACTTTCATTGCCACTGCTCACAAGTCCACTCCGACCTGGAGTGGCAGCACCTGATACGCTTCTGTCTATGGGTTAAATAGAATTGTTTGACTCTTTCAAACAAATGACTAATACTAAATTGAATTGTTAGAAATAGAATTCTTTGAACATTTAACTGCGCGTAAAAAATGTCTGCCTAATTGTTGTGTTAGAGATACATAGGAATACTTGGAACCATTGAACTGTATGCAAACGAATGAGTAATGTTGAATTTAATTATTAGGGTTCGATGGGAATACTTGAAATTCTTTACCTGAGTGCCTAAATTGAATCATTGGTAATACCAAATAATACTTGGAATCATTTGACTGTGTGCAAATGAATGAATTGTGCTTCAATAGAATAATTACTGTTAAATAGCAATACTTATAACCACTTCACTGTCAGCAAACTAATGATTAATATTGAATAGAACTATTAGTCTTAGAAAGTAATAATTGAAATCATTAGAAAGTGTGCAAATAAATGATTAATAGTAAATAGAATTATTCGTGTTAGATAGAAATACTTGAAACCTTTTAACTGTGTAAAAAAATGATCTCAGGCTCATTTAAAAATGTTATTATCAAATTGTGTTTTCAAATCATATTTGATATATATATATAAACAGAATATGGCATTAAATAACCTAGAATGGTTGATATGCCATAAAACCAAAACAAACCAAACTAAATCAAGTCAAGCCATTTTAAACAGTATTTCATAATTATTGTTTTCACACCAGTTTTAACTGGAGATTTCTCTCTGGCGTCTGAGCGATAGCAAGTCTTTTAAGGTCTCCTGGACACTTCTAAGTATTCTAGTGGATTTTAACATTGCTTTGGCCTTAACAGCTTCGATTTATTCCTTTGATTACCAATTCCCACAGTCTTTTTTGCAAGGCTTTGAGGACTGTTCCAAGTGCACCAACTACCAATGTTATCATCGTCACGCCCATGTTCCATATTTTTTTTTCATTCTCTTGTAAGGTCCAATTATCTGTCTATTTTTTTTTTTTTTTGCTTTCTTTTATTTTCAGTTTGTGGTCGGCAGGAACGCCAAATTTAATTAGAGGACAAGCTGTTTTTTTCTTATTAATCAACACTTAGTTAGGTCTTCTTCAAGTTGGTGACCTTAGACGAGGGTGACTCAAAGGCTCCCTTTTCAATAGCTACTACACCGAGATGTAGGGGAAGGCGCTACTCAATTCCTTGGATTGCTCCACTTTACCCTTGATCTTTACCTTATAATGCTGAGTGCTAAGCAAGGCAGCATCAAGTACCACTTTTTGAGTCTTTGGTATGACTCAACCTGGGATTGAACCCACTTCTTCCTGACCATTGGCGAACACTCTATATAATATTATGTTAATATTGTTAAATTCTAATCTCTTGCACAATTCCCAGTGGATCATCATTCCCACTCAGTCTTAACTAGTCTTTTATTATTATTATTATCATTATTAATTTAGCTAATATTATTATTTAATTGTCTCTTCAAATTAAAAGGTTTTCGGGCCCTGCTTCTTGATAGGGCCGAGAACTTTTCAGCACTCTCTCATATCGACTGTTCTAATTTAGGCATCGATCAACGGCGCATGCGCTTTTCTCTTTATGTGGTCAGTCGTTTCAGTTTCCATCCCAAAGATTTAAAAGCTCCGGCATGAACATGACCATTCACTCGTTACTTCCACAGTCACTACTTCTTCACTACCATATGCTTTTTCCTGAAAAAACGTAGCAGCTGTCAATTTATATTGTTTCTCTGAGTTTCCAGTGGGAGATCTTATCTTTAAGAAACGATCTTGTTACACGATAGAAATTGATCAAGTATGGCGGCCAGTCAGTGTGCATTTAGTCTGCACAGAGTTGTTCCTCCTTACAATCCCGAGAGAGCGCGACATAGCGACGCTGAAGATAAGTGCATTGCCATACTTGGGCCAGATTCAGAAGGTGAAGTGAAGACGCATTTAGAATGGGAACATTTGCTAAAACTGATATGAGTTATAAATGACAGGTAAGAGAGAAAACTGCTACGTTTTTAAATTATGTGACTAGATCTTTTCACTTAGAAAAGTTGAAGATTGACAATGATTTTGTAAAGATTGCTTTTATAATAATAATAATAATAATGAGAAGAAGAAGAAGAAGAAGAAGAAGAAGAAGAAGAAGAAGAAGCGTTGAGCATTGCATAGCTGCATCAATACAAGTAATAAAAGTGTACATTAAAAAGAGTGAAGAAAAATAAGTTAGAACAGCCAGTAACAGAATTGGTAACAGAAAACAAAGGGAAAAACAACAAAAGCCATAAGAAAAACAACTGTATAGATATTTCAAGCGAAAAACTGGCGAGATTGTTCACGAGAAGACGTGGACATGGTTAAGAAGGGGAAACTTCAAGAGAGAAACTGAATTTTAGTTAATCGCAGCACATAGCAATGCCATAAGAATCAATTATACTAAGACGAAAATTGATAATACGCAACAAAATAGCAAGAGTAGGTTATGTGAACAAAGAGATGAAACGGTTAATCATATAATAAGCGTGCCCAGTCAGCTTAGGCTGTACAATATACCAATTGCTTCTCTGTAAAGGAGTGCTACTAAGAGAAATATTTTTAACAATTACACTGTGTAGTTATCATCATCATCATCATCATCATCATCATGTCGCGCTGCTAGAACGGATCTCCCTTACCCTCCCTCGTCCCCCGTCTCTATCATCCATCGTTCCCGGGAGGTCTTCCAGGTTACATCATGTATCGGCACAGAGCTGTTGTATATAGGTTCTAGCTGGTCGCCCTACCTTTGCTCGTCCATGTGAAGGGGTCCACAGGAGTATATCGCTTGTGAGTTCGTCCTTACTTCTCCAGCCATGTTCTGCATGTCTAGTTCGTCTAACTTGGATAGTTTTCGTGATGGGTGATAGGTGGCCGTACAGCTGCTGTTTTGTTTGGTGTTACCTCCAAGACTTGGTTAATACAGCTCGCAGTATTCTTGTGTAATTTCCGTCAAGCTTTTTCTCCATACATTTAGTTAGCGTCCATGTTGTGCATCCATATGGCAATATCGAACGACCGCTGCTTGGAAAAAACTGCGTTTTAGTTTATCTGTTACGTCTGACTTCCATATGAACGATAGCCCATCGATAGCTGTCCATGCCTTTACTAGTCGCATATTGATAGCTTCAAAGGACCACCCTTTAGCGTGGAGATGTCGCTTCTGATTAAAGCACATGTATTCCGTCTTGTCTGCGTTGATATGGAGGCCTATGCCACCTGTTGCTCATTCCAGACTATGTAGCAGGGATTCGACTTGGGCGGGTGTATTTGCCAGAAGCGCTATGTCATCGGCGTATTCCGCGTCTGTAATTGTTTGTAGGGGATATCTTCTGCTTCTTTCCTTCACCAGCTTGAAACCGTTTTCTTTCATTAAATCAATAGACGTTCTAAGCACGTAGTCTAGGCAGATAATAAACAGGTATGGGGCTAATGTGTCTCCTTGTAGCACACCTGTTACTATGACGAAGTCGTCTGTGTCTCCGTCCGGTGAGGGAACTTTTATTTTCGTGTTTTTATATAGCATAATTATGGCTACAATGGTTTCTTTGGAGAGAATGGACTTGGCATTAAACAACTTACAAAAGTTGCCATGAAACCCAAACAAACTATCACATGATAAGCAAGAGTAACTTGGTAGCACAAAAAGAGTACAAGACTATGGCACGACTGGGAGGGAAAGGTGATCCATAGGGAATTGTGCAAGAGATTAAAATTTGACTATACTACCACTGTTAAAATCAGTAGCACTAGGTACTATATATGTATAAATGTATAAATGATTGAATTAGACACTGATCCACAAATTGAATAACTTTTATTTCTTTAAATTGAGTGAAAAGTTTGTTGAAAAACAGAAGTTATAGTCTTTTCTCGAAAGAAAACATAATATTTGTTCGAGAGTAACAATTCTATAATATTTATTACAAGAAAGAAAAATTCATGCATTGAATGTAGCAGTTTGCATAGCCTAAATCTAGTGGATATATTTTGAGTGTGTAAAAGATCTTCGTGTGAGTATGTCACTATGCAGGAGTGAAAGTATATCTATACGCTATTATGTAAGGAGATGTTGCTAGATTTTTCATCAGCGATAGAAGGATTATAAGTTCAAATATGTCTATGTAAACAATATTTTCGTTTAATTTAAAATAATTAAGCGATGTTAAAGTTAAAAGCATTAGTATGGAAACAGAATTTTTTTGTGAAAATCTAACAAAGAAAAAAGGAAATAAATCAATTAAGTCGAAAGTTTTGAGAAAATTTACGGAATGGATCTATAAATCTAAACAATATATATATATATATATATATATATATTTCATAGTTTATTCTAATTGGTTTTAATGAATTTTAAACAATTTTGGAGGGAGAAGATTTAGAATATTTTGGGTTTTGATCCTTCAAAATTTTCGCTGCAAGTCAAATATTGCCGTCTACGAATCTTAACGAAAATCTTAAAATGAGCGCACGAGCGCCGATTGGTCAATAAAATAAAAAAATACAGATACAAAAATTACAGCTTCTCGGGCCTTGCACAAAAATTAACACTCTTTCTTAGTATGGAAATCAGTTGATTTATCATATATGCCTTTATTTGTGGTTTGAATTCAGAGTTTTTCCTTCTCCTAGACTGGTTGCCTAATCAAGGCTAAACAATCCAGTCTGCCCTATTATTTATCCATAGCTGGGGAGGGAGAAAAGAGAAGAATTCACGTTTTTCTCAGATATCAGTGCGAATGGAAACGCAAACAGCCTCGTCTAGGTGTGAACTCGGGTCGCTGATTCTATCTTCGACGGTGATAACCGTTACACTAACTGTGCAATAAGTGTGCCAGACTAAACAAAGTTTAGTAAATCATAATCGTGGCAGGTTAATTAATACTTTTTGTTGTTTAAAATGAAAAATTTACACAGAACCGTTGCAAACAGTAATTGTTACTATAAAAGATAAATAATAATAATAATAAGAAGAAGAGCGTATAAGACTAGATATGACTGGGTAGGCAAGGTAAATCACTGGGAATTGTGCAAGAAATAGAAATTTGACCATAAGAACAAATGGTATAAGCACAACCCAGAATGAGACGTACAAACTCTTCTGGGATTTTGAGATACAAACAGATCACCAAATCTCGGACAGACGACCAGACCACGTGATAGCAACTAAAAAAAAAGGGGGGAAAAAGAGAATCTGCTGAATAGTGGACTTTGCCGTTCCGGTTGACCACTGGGTAAAACTGAAGAAAGGCGAAAACAGATAAATACCTCGACCTTGTTTGAGAATTGAAACTACTATAGAACATGAAAGGAACGGTGATGCCAATTGTAATTGGCGCACTCGGTACAGTCACCAAATGATTGGTACAGGGACTTGAGGACTTGGAAATAAGAGGACGAGTGGAGACCATCAAAACTGTAGCGTTGTTGAGATCGACCAGAATACTAAGGAAAGTCCTGGAGACTCGTCGAGTCTTGCTGTCATTCAAATTCCAGTGGAAAACCATTAGCTAATACTGGTGTCAAAATAATACGGGGAAGAATAGCATGTGTTGGTTATATATTGACTGACATGAAATCTCATAATAAGCAAATGCAACTAATTGGTATACAAAGAATACAAGACAAGGCCCGACAAGGTGGAGAAGGTGATCCACTGGGAACTCAGCCTTGTCGGAAGAATCGAGGCCGTCTAGACCACAGCACTGCTAAAATCAGCTAGAATACTTCGAAGCGTTCTGGAGACCTGTGGTGACTTGCTGTTACTCAGACTCCAAGAAAAAAAAAACATCATTTTGAGCTGGTGTGAAAAATACGAAACGAGTAAAAGAATAAAAGATTTATCATTGCGATATTATTTCATGGAGTTAATTGTTCTCACTATATACAAACATATCTCGACTGGTTTCGGCAAGACATCGTATGTACTCAGGTTTCAGTGTTTGTTATCAAATGCCCAGAGAGAGAGAGAGAGAGAGAGAGAGAGAGAGAGAGAGAGAGAGAGAGTTAAGACGATAAGCTGAAAATAATGAAAGAATGAATAATTTCTTTTACTATTGCCGACCAAGGTAGAGCGAGTCACATGGGAGTCGCGACGTTAGAGGTCATGTCACTATCAGTTTTAGTGACTATGACCCAACAGGGACGACGGATACCGACATTTGATGTGTTATTTGAGGGTTTATGACACTAGCTGCCAGAAGTAAAGTGTTTCGACATTCAAATCCTAATTCCCCACGGTTGAAAAATCTGACTGCAATGGATGACGTCGACAAAAGCGATTTCTACCTCTTAAATTGTTGACGTCAGCAGTTGGCCAAGCTGTAAATAAAAGCCAATCGTTTTCGCCCGGGTTTTCTCTCTTTTTGATGAGAAGGATTTTTTTGAGTGGTTTTATCAGAAAGCTCAGTCTTTATTTTTTTTTTTAGTGGGTATATTTTAATACTTATCCAGCTAGTTCTTATTGGTATACTAAATATTCTTGCTGATTTTAACAGTGCTGTGTTCTGGATGGCCTCGATTCTTCCAATTCCTTCAATCTTTTTCCAACAGTCTTCGAGGTATGTTCCAAGTACACCAACTACAATTAGAATAATTGTTACTCCCATATTCCACAGTTTTTTCCCTAGCCTTTTGGCAAGATCCAAGTGTTTTTTCATAACAGTAGAAACTTGTAGTTTTCAATGGAGTTCAAGTGACTGCAAATCTCCTCAACTATCCAGTACTTCACGCGAAGATAATATAGTAGTAACTTACTAAGTTTTTTGCTTAGATGTGCCACAAGGCCATATGAATGGGGCACTCAATGAGACTCGAACTCACTCGTATAGGTTTGCTTGTTTAACTTGCCAACCATTAAACCACCCGAGGCGCCGAAGATAATATAGTACATTGGTTACTATGCTAGACAAGCAAATTATTATTAGTGAGTTGGAGTCTCACTGGGTGCCCCATACATCCACCTTGGTGCCACAACTAAGCAAAGCTTAGTAAATTACAATTTATGTGGTTGTATTTTATAGATTAGT
Source organism: Sepioteuthis lessoniana (assembly GCA_963585895.1). Taxonomy (NCBI): domain Eukaryota; kingdom Metazoa; phylum Mollusca; class Cephalopoda; order Myopsida; family Loliginidae; genus Sepioteuthis; species Sepioteuthis lessoniana. Next base: position 113,330 of record CAUZXS010006318.1, read on the forward strand.
GTTTTGAATATGGTTGTGGGGGAGTGCGCGTGTTGTAGTGGCTAACATGCTTGAATGCGACATCGTAGCAAGCGAGTTCGAACTCCAGTCGGGCCATTACGTTCCTTTTCGAACTAGTACTCTTGCAAAAGATATGAATTCCCTTATGCCTCTAGTTATGAGCTAAATAGTACTAACGCGGGTCATTTAAGGAAATATGAATTACCTTATGCCTCTAGTTATGAGCTAAATAGTACTAACGCGGGTCATTTAATGAAATATATTCATTAAATGACCCGCGTTAGTACTATTTAGCTCATAACTAGAGGCATAAGGGAATTCATATCTTTTGCAAGAGTACTAGTTCGAAAAGGAACGTAATGGCCCGACTGGAGTTCGAACTCGCTTCCTACAATGTCGCATTCAAGCATGTTAGCCACGACAACAATATTATTTAGCTTTTCTTTTTTTTTTAATTCAATATATGAATTAAAAAAAAAGAAAAGCTAAATAATATTTTTCAGAATTTTATTGTAAAAATTATTCTAATCTTGCAATAATATTAGTTTTGATTCTACTAGTATATCAGAGTGCTTTAGGCTTGAACAGAGGTCTGTCATCAATTTTTGGGTGTCTGAGAAATTTAAATAATATGAAATTTACAGAGGAATGTGTGATGTATACGAAGAAGGATGTTTTAGTAAAGTGAAGTCTTTTTAGGACAGAGAGTAGGAAGGAGTTGTCCGAAAGACTGCTCGATCCTATCGCTTTTGGCTCTTCCATTAGTCATTTTACTGGAGTTTTGTTGGAATTTCTCAACGTGTTATTTCGTCTTTCACCTCTCATATTGATCTGTAAGAATTATTTGCCCGATCAACTAGGGCTGTAGAATACACCGACTGCTTCGCTGAAGAGGAGTAAGAACCCCGCCCAACGAGTATTCTAGATATGACACAAAACAATCTGATGGTGAGGTTCCTGTAATGCTGGAGCTTTGGGGAATGCAGAGTATCCCTTCATTGCCATCGCTCCCAGGTCCACTCTGGCCCAGAGTGGTAGCACCTGATAGGGTCCAATCTATGGGTCAAATAGAACTAAACTGTATACTTATGCTAAACTGATTTCTTGGAAATAGAACTGTTTATATGTAGAAAAATAGATTTTTACAATGGTTGATATGCCATAAAACCAAACCAAACTATAAGAAGCGTGCTTTTGTTACTCATTATAAAAAGTATTAATTACTAATATATAAAGGATGTTCAAGAAAACCGATATCAATTGAGATGTACAGGTTGTTTCAAAAAAGTTTCAAATCCTTTAAGATGTTCAGGTGTTTCAGAAAAAAAAAAAATAAATAAAAAACTGATATCGTTTTTAATCTAAAAACTTGACCAACTCTTGTTCAAATGATCTCAAATTTGAACCGCATTTGTGAAAGCAACTCAAAATTCTGTTTAATTTTTTTTCTTTTCGGGTTTAGAAATGCCATTCAGGGGAAAGAAAAGACGTTCAAACATTAAACATAGAATTTTGAGTTGTTTCTACACAATCTGTTAAAATTTGAGATCATTTAAACGAGAATTGGTCAAATAATTAGATTACATCAATCATGTTTTGGTCTTAAACTTCAGTTAGTCATCTATGATGGGATAAAATGATTTGTTTGGAACTGGTTTGGGGTTAGCTTCACAAGATTCATAATACCTTTGTTAATCAAGATATAAAGATATACAATAATTACAACTCAAGAATACATACAATAAATAACGAGTAAGGGACGAAATCTTTTTAAACGGGTAAGAATTTCATATCTAATTGCAATTTCAATGTTTTAAGAGGCTGTGTAATAATAAGGATAAAAGTAATTAAAATTAAAGATCGTTTTACGGAATAAATGCTTATGTATCTGAAAATGCTTTTCTACTTGTTTAGAATTGGTTTGACTTGATTGGTTTTACGGCATGTCAATCCTTGTTGAGTTATTTTGATGCCCAGGTCAGTTTAACAATTATAATCTTTAACTATATGCTGTACAAAGAATCTATTTTCACAATCCTTTTAAACAAAGTAAACACTTCAAATTTAGTTGCAATATCAATGCCTTTAGAACCAATGAATCAATGTTGCTTGTTATACTTTTACATAGATTAAAATAAATCTATTTGATCCAGAGATGAGACAGGAACTCCCAGTTAGGGAAAACCTGGCTGTAATTGCAACGAAGGATGATTCTATATCCCCCAGAGCTCCAGAACCGAGGTCTCACCACCAGATGCAATTTATTATCATATCAAGGATACCTTATTTTTGGTTTGGGGGAGATTTTACATTGATGAAGGGGATGCTGTCAGTGTGTTCTAGTCTTTGCAGACAGAGCAGCTCTGACTCTGGCAATGAATCAAATAGAATTTCAAGCTAATTCGTAGGTGTGCTTTGAAGATTGTGAAAACACTGGTTGTCTCGAAATAATTACTAATATACACGATGGACAGGCAAACTTTCTTCTGGACGTCTTTTTTTCCTAAACAGTTGATATGTCGAGACGTAGTTTCAATTAAAACGATTCGTTACTGACGACGTTGTTATGATAATGTCATGATTTGTAACCGTAATCCCGAATTTGCTTTTATTCACCGAAACAGAGTTGATTGCATCTGGCAGGATTTTTACCACACAAACAGGATTTATTTGATGAGTTTTTCCTGCACACTCACTGACCGTACCATTTTCACTGACCACCCAGTCTACATCTGCATAATTGCTTCATCCCAAGCACACATATACTGGTGAAAAGTACTCATACGCTTGCAAATACATGTTCGAATCAACCACACACACACACACACACATACACGCACACGCACGCGCGCACGCACGCGCGCACGCGCTACACAACGCTCCCCCCTCTGGTCTTTTTTGTGTCCTCTAGAGACTGGATACCAAACAAGTCAAACTAGCAAAACTAAATAGTGTGAGTTTACACAGACCATCGGAGATGAAGAGCGAAGCTGGTTTTGAAAAGAAAAAGGGGAAATTGATTTCAAAATTGGCTATTTGAATTTTACAACGAAGTCTCTTGTGGTAGGCAATGGTTCCCGCGACGATCGTTGCACATCTCAATGAGCTTCGCTCAAATCCAACTTGATCTAATTTGCCCACTTGATATTGTCGCCATGGCTTGGTGCTAACATCGCTGTTACAATGAGCGCCCACTGACAGCGCGTCCATTGGCTGTTCTAGTCAGCGAGTGGCACCCTGCGCATGCTGCGTTTATTCTACTTAGAGGACAGGGTATGGGGTTGCGTTACGTGAAGGGTTTAAAGAAGAAGAAAAAGGAGATGAAAACTTGTAGATTTTTTATATAATTTCTAATCCCTCAAGGGACTGCTTGGTGGTCGAGATAGTTGCATATTTAACAGTATTTGTGAGTTTTGTGAGTAAGACATTTTATCGTCAGTGCCAAAATTCAACATTCAATCTTAATTAAAATCCAGGATTTTTAATAATTGATCTATTGAATTTTAACGGAATGCCAATCCGCCTATGGTTATTTTATGCCAAGAGGTTTGGAAATTGCGTTATATTTTTTGTGTAGTTGTTTCTTAAAAGTTTTTTTTGTATACACGGTCCTACCGAATAATTATGATTTTTAAACAGATTTATTTGACATATAGATGGGACTCTACCAGATACTATCATAAAAAATTAAAATAAACCTGGCTAATTTTCATGGAAAACAGGCAAGTTTTACTTACTTAGCTGTATGGTGGTGCGATTAGCGTAACAATAAACGTTGTAAAAATCAGAATTAGTGACCCGATGTCAAATCCTGTTTGCGTTTTACTTCACGCTAATGCTCTTGACGAAGGTAGGAATACACCTCTCTTGCTCTCCTGCTTAGTAACGCAACCAGTCGAGGAGAAGAAAAAACTCTGAATTCAAACCAAGTGTACTCCTTTTTATAAATTGACCTTGCATCGCATTCTGCTCGTAGCGGAGGGGTTGGGTAAATATATATTCACTGAGCAGTAATATTATTTTGATTGTATTATTAGGATTAAATCAAGTATGTGTGTGTGACAGGGGGTCGTCTCTGAGAGTGGCTGGGAAGATATCAGAAAATGGGGGCTAGTCAACAAGAGTAAGAAACGCCTAAATACGAATATCAACTGTAAAAGTCATTCGTATAGACGCAAAGCCAACTTGGAAAGAAATTTTAACGGCACTAAACTTATGTATTTCAAAGAGATGGAGTTAAAACTAATTTATAAACGCACACATCCGAACTGGATATGGCTACGCAGAGGCAATCGAAAGAAGGAAACAATCGTTACTAAAAGCACTCTAGAATAACATCATGAGAACAAACTTGGTAAAAGAAGCTGGATAAAGGAGGATAGCAAGCGAAGATTAGGTTGAGAGAGTGATGAAACAATCGACCATCTAATAAGCCAATCCATCAAACTTGCCCAAAAATACAAGAGTAGACATGTAGGGAAATGATCCACTGGGAATTGTTCATGCGATCCAATTTTGTTAGTAGATTGGTTTTACCGCATGTCAACCCATGTTAGGTTATTTCATGCCGAAGTCAATTTAATAACTATGGTCTCCAATTATTCACTGTATTAAAAAAATATAATTTGAAACTGATAAACACTTCATCATTACAAACAGATCTATTTGATCCATACTGGTAGGATCACTCTGCGTCAGAATGGATCTGGGAATAAGAGCAACAAAGGGCTGATACTACACTTCTTATAGCTCCAGAACTGGAGCCTCACCATTGGGTACAGTTTAGTGTTATATGTATTTAATAACCACTTCACACGAGCAGGATGTGACACAAGGTGAATTTTTCAAGCGGAGTTTAATAAGTTTGAATTCAGAATTTCCCTTCTCCTTGACTGGTTACCATATCAAGTTTAAAAATCCCTTTATGCCCAACAATTAATCGATAACTGGAGAATAGCCGAATGTATACCTTTCCCAAACGCTGTGGAAAATGCAAACAACCAGATCCAGGATTTGAACTCGGGTCGTCGTACCCATTTCCAACGATGATAATCATTATACTACAGGTGCCTATCTAATTTTTGTGTTCTACCAAGGACATTATTTTTAGGAAGATCTTATCCCTTTTGCAGGATGGTATGTGGCATTTACGTCAAAGCGAGGCTGAATTTAGACAACACCGACAAATAAGACATGAACAAACAAGAAAAATGTGACTCGAAATATTGTTTGGGATTACCCCACAAGAATAAAAATAAATGAATGAATAGATTAAAAAAAAACAGACTTTAAAATATAGCGAATAAGAAGAAAAGAACTAGTCAACCCGTGGACTTAGCCATCCTAGCAGACCACCGAGTGAAATTAAAGAAACAAGAAAAACTGGATAACTGTCTAGACTTTGATAGAGAGTTAAAAAAAGAAGAAACTATTGAACATGAAAGTTACAGTGATACCAATCATAGTCAGAGCACTTGGGAACATCGCAAAGGATCTGGAAAATAAGACTGAGAGAGTTGGAAATCAGTGGAAGGATTGAGACCGCCCGGATCATATCACCAATCAGCTAGAATGCAGAAGAGTCCTGGAAAGACGAGGAAACTTGCAGTCACTCTGACTTAGTTAAAGGCTGTTAATTACAACTATTCTGAAAACTTAAGAATAACGGGATTCCAACTACTACAATTACAAATATCACTACTACTAATAATAAACTGTGAGACATGAGGGTAATGGTGATACCAATTGTAAATGGTGCGCTAGAAACAACCTTCAAAGGGTTGAAAAAAGACTAGAGGAGTTGTAAACCAGAGAAAGAATAGAGATCACTCAAACCACAGCCTTGTTAAGACAGGCTTGAATACCGAAAAGAATTCTGGAGACTTGAGGAGATCTGTTGTGAAAAACTCGCAAGGAGCGAAATAATAATCATATTGATAATAGGACCTTGCCAGAGAACTGAAAAATCTGTGGAACATGAGGATCAAGGTAATACCAATTGTAGTTGGCACACTCGGAACGGTCCTCAGGAGAAGGGAGTCGAGGAACTGGAAATCAGTGGAAGAATCGAAACTAACCAGACTATATCATTGCTGCGATCGGCTAGAATACTGAGAAGAGTCCTCAAGGCCCGAGGAGGTTTGCAGTCACTCAAACTTCATCTGATATGAAAATCTAACAAGGAGAGAAATTCTACACATAAAAGGAAAATAAAAATAAACAAAAATTGGAAGTAAAACAACTATAAGAGTACTTTAAGCGAAAGATTAAGACATTGCAAATGAGATGACCTGGACATGGTTACTAAAAGGGGAACTTAAAAGGAGAAACTGAATCTCTATTGATAGTAGCACAGAATAATACCTTAAGAATAACTATATCAAAGGAAAACTTGAGAACACAAAGGAGAATAGCAAGTATAGACTCTGTTTGGTTTGGTTTGGTATTATGGTACATCAAACATTGTTTGGTTCGGTTTCTTTGTTTTTAATGGCATATCAACCTTCGTAGGTTATTTAATGCCAAAGCCATCACCATAGAAGAACAGAAGTGGTTCTATTTAACCCATAATTGGGATCAAACATCGTAGGTTATTTAATGCCAAATCCATTTTTATACATATAAACTGTTAAATTTCAAATAATTCAATTTAGCATAAGAAACACAGGTTC